>CAKNYM010043293.1:28662-67194 GCA_932195095.1 Andricus curvator
TTAACTAATAAAATTTGTCGCCTGAATTATATCATTACTTTTCATTTTAAATCAAATACAAATTTAGTAATTTGTATATGAAGAACATATTACACGAAGCACAAAGTGCGCGCTCAGTGTATTTACCAAATCGCACGCCGTAAGTGCGCTTAATCTTTTTTGTTTCTATCATACGGTTCAAATGATTTTCAAATCAAATATCGAGCGCGAGTGTCTAGATGAGAATGTGTTCCTTAAGGTCGATAGAACTTTGAGTAAATAAAGTTCCTTTTCTGTACAAAATAAAATTTTATAATATTTGCAAACAAACTTTTTCTTTTCATCGAAGTCGAACACGAAGTTCAAAAATCTAGAGGAGCCGAGCGTAAAGCGCGATGTAAATACGCCCGAGCGCGTAGCGCGAGGTGAATACATAATCGAGCGCGAAGCGTGAGATCCAACAGTCGCTCGCCATAGGCGCGCTCAAACGTTTTTGTAAATTTTTTTCAGAATCCTCAATATTAGCTGAATCGGGTTGAAATTTAACATTTCTCTTCATTATTAGCCATAGAATATGAATAAAATATTACTTTTCAAATATCACCCCGATAAGTCTGTTTTAAAGGTATCAAAAAAACTTTTGGGTTTTGCGAGTTTTTGGCGCTGATTGTAATTTTTTTTGCGTTTTTTAAAATGCAAATTGTTTTGAATACATAAAATACTAATTTATACTGATAATTAGATGTTTCAATGAATTGTTTCAACAATTTATTATTGTTTATAGCAATTTTCTGTTAGAATGGATAGAAAGTCGCGGTGTTTTAAAAAATTTTCCACTTTTTGTACAATTTTTAATTATAGAGATGTAACAGTTCATTAATGTTAACTAACATAATTGTTTAAAAAACTATTCTTATTGTTAATATATAATATTATCTTTGAATAATGCTAGAAATTGCGGTTTTTTTCTGAAATTTTCAACTTTTGTTCCACTTTTCACTTGAATTGAGTTAATATTCAAGTGAAAAGTGAAAATAATTGTTTAAACAAATGATCATTGTCTATAGAGATTTTCTTCTATATTAATACTAGATAGTTGCGGTTTTTCTCTGAATTTTTTCACTTTTGTCCATTTTTTAATTAGAGTGAAGTAATAATTAGTTTGAGTTAACAAAAATAATTTTTCAAACAATTTATAATTATTGTTCATAATATTCTCTTTGCTTAATGGTAGAAAGTTGCGGTTTTTTCTGAATATTTTAACTATTTGTCTAATTTCCACTTGAAGTGACTCAATAATTATTTAAGTTGAGCAAAAATAATTATTGAGTCACAAATTATTATTTTTAATAACCATCTTTATCTATATTAATGCCAGATAGTTGTGGTTTTTTTTACATTTTTAAGTTTTTGCCCACTTTTTACTTAGTGAGGTAAATAGGTAAAAATAGGTCAATAGTTGTTTAAACAATTTATTATTGTTTATAACTATTTACTCTCAGATAAGTACTAGAAAGTTACAGTTTCTTCTGAAATGTTTATCTTTGCTTTGCCATTTTAGTTACTCTCTTAAAATGAACCAGTGAAATCTCACTGATTTCCAGTGAAATCTCACTGGTTGAAATAGCCAGAAGTGTGCCACTGACAATCAGTGAGCATTCACTGGTTCATTCAGTGAAGTTCCGACACTGGTTTAATCAGTGAGGTTCACTGGTTTCTCAGTACCAGTAGTCACCTGGTCGTACGCCTTGTCGCCTGTCAGCTGTTTAGGTATGGCACTTATCATTCATCGCACTTTCGTGGTAAGAGTTGTAAAATTAAATTTTTAAAACCTCACTTTATCCTCACAACAATAAATGAAGGCCGGGCTGCAATATAATGGGATATAATATGTTGCGCCTGATTGTGGAAAGACCCGTCGTTATGTTAACGTTTCGCGTTGCTCAAAGCCAAACACATGGCCAGGGACCTCCCACTATCAAGCGAAAGATATTATATCCCCTGCTCATTGCAGACAGGCACCAAATATTTATAAAACAAACACTTGTACACAATAAGATTCGTTTTCACTCGAGAAATGCCAAAGACCTGACCGACGACGCGCGCGTAACAGACAACTGGAGGTTCATGTCTTGCCCGCGTGGAGGGCTATATCACTGGTTCAGTCTATCATTTGGCGTAACTGGTAGAATCAGTAGCGCTATTTTAGTTGAATCTCTTACTGGTTCGTCCAGTCAAAGTGGAAAAATCACTGGTTCACCAGTGATAATTCAAAATAATGATTCAACTAGTGACAATTTCACTGGTTCAGTTTAAGAGAGTATGAACAAATGATAAATAAACATCACAGAGAAACATCTTTTAAACAATCTCTTTCTTTTTCGTGAATATATTTTGCTGGAGGGGGGCTGATATCAAAATATGTTCAATTCCAAATTTTTCTTCTACGTTTTGCAAGAAACTTCTTGTTGTAATTTAAAACAAAACCTTTACAAGTCATTTACACACCTAGTTCTCCCACCTACTCCTAATTATTCCATTCTTTGTTTTTGTCTTCTGTGTAAGATAGCTTTTTTGTTTAAATTAATTTTTTTCAAATATTGGGAAAAGAGAAAAAGTAATTCACTTAAAAAAGTAAAATACTACTTAAAAATGACTCTTGTCGAGGTTCACTTATTATTTGTTCATAATTAAAAATCAAAGCAAAACTAAAGATTTCAGAAAAAAGCAACTTGCTGGCATTACTCTAAGAGAATATAGTTATAAACAATGATCAATGGTTTAAATAAGCATGTTTGTTAACTTGCATTATTTATTACCTCACTAAGTGCAAAGTGGAGGAAAAGTTCAAGAGTTCAAAAAAAACCGTAACTTTCTGACAATTATCTAAGAGAAGATAGTTATAAACAATTATGAATTGTTCAAACATCTATGTTTGTTAACGTCCATTATTTATTACTTTACTAAGTAAAAAGTGGGTGGAAAGTTAAATATTTCAGAAGAAACCGCAACTATATTGCATTACTAAAGAAGAAGATAGTAATAAACAATAATAATTTGTTCAAATAATTTTTTTTTCTAAATTTAATTAATTATTAACTCACCTTATGTGAAAAGTAGACAAATGGTTGTAAATTTCAGAAGAAACCGCAACTTTTCTAGCATTATTCAAAAATAAATATTATTAATAATAATAATAAATTGTTTAATCAAATAATTTCGATAAATTTAATTAATTATTTACCTCACTCTAATTGAAAATTGGACAAAAAGGAGAACATTTTTTAAAAACCCGCGACTTTCTATCTCCATTCTAACAGAAAATTGCTAAAAATAATAATAAATTGTTAAAAAAATTCATTGAAACATCTAATTATCAGTATAAAGTAGTATTTTATGTATTCAAAACAATTTGCATTGTGAAAAACGCAAAAAAATCATGATTAGCGCCAAAAACTCGCAGAACCCATTTTTTCACTTATGGAGTTATTTGGGACCCTATAAAACATACTTATCGGGGTGATAATTGAAAAGTAATATTTTATTCGTATTCCATGGCTTATTGTGAAGAGAAATGTTGAGTTTCAACTCGATTTAGCTAATATGGAGGATTCTGAATAAAATTTACAAAAACGTCTTTTTTTTATAGGAAAAACGTATTAAACTTCATGGGGCTTGCGCCACCTCTAAATATCATAAGAAAATTGATTTACTTTGCATGGATCCGAACCTTCGAATTTGTAATGAATTTTAATAAGTGCTATTACGTTTTTCATTTCATTGTAGCGCAAAATTTTTATGGATTAAAAATTTTTCTGTTTGGATCTCATCGATTTAATTGAATTTAGAAATTAAATGTTTGAAACATGCACAGTATTGAAATTAAATTAAAACCTAATATATGTTGTCCTGCTTAAATGCAATTGAATTAATAAATTGAAATACTTCCTGACCATTACGTAAATATTTTTGAACAATCGTATGTGATGATATTTTCCAATTTTTAGGCTTTATTCAGATTTGGAAGCTGTAAGTGATATCATCTTTATACTGTGTGGGACACTGATTTAAATTTCCCGCCAACAGCCATACCACGCTGAAAAAACCAGTTCTCGTCAGATCACTGAAGTTAAGCAGCGTTGGGCGCGGTTAGTACTTGGATGGGTGACCATTCGAGAAAACTGAGTGCTGTTGGCACATCGTGGGTGTGGTGAGCCCACACTTGTAGTTATTTACTACAAGAAACTATCCACCTAGAAATACTACCCGAATCGGGTAGTATTTTAGCAAACTAAACTTTTCTTTGCAACAAAGAAATTTTTTTCAACGGAAATAAATATTTATTTGTTTCTAAGATGCGGCATATTGTTTAAAAAAAAGACGTAATAGAGTTGAGAAAATATTATTTGATTCAAAGAACAATTTACTCAAACAGAAAGCTCTCATATTGTTTAAAAATGTTGAATAGTTAAAGTATGAAAATGAAGCAGGGCCATTCATTGAAAAAAAAATAGTCAATGCAATTATAATGATTATAATTTATAATAATATATTTATTTTCATTTTCGCGGAGTAGGAAAAAGAATTTCAAGCAAGACCAACTGACCAATGCTTAGGAAGACCGATAGACACCAATCACCACATTTTTCAGATTATATCTACGGTGAAAATGTATGGCTAACCTAAAGACTGGAGAATCCATTTCTATTGTGAGACTATAAAATCTGCGAATCTGGCGGTATATGTCTGAACTACTCAGTACAAATAAGGATTTTTACCAAAATATTTTTTCGAACGAATGGTGTATGAAGTTTTTTCAAAAATATATTTCTTCACTTGAAGGAAATATTTATTGGACATAAATCGCTTCACTCTATTTATTAAAAGAAACATATCTTCCAAGTGAATAAATTATTACTTAAGTAAACAAATTACTTTATTCGACTAATGACACGTTCTATTAGAACGAAAGAAATATCGCTTTCACTTAATTAATATTGCTTTCATTTATGTCAATATTTCTTTGATTCAAAGAAACCAAAATATTTGTTTCACGCATCGATGAGTTACTTATTTCAAATGAAATATTTTTTAATTCAAAGGCTCAAAATTATTGAACTAAAAAAATATTTCTTTGGATGCGAAAGCAAGATTTAAGGAAACTAGGTTCTTAGTTTTAAAGATATCAATTCCTTGAGTTAATTATCTTATATTCTGAGGCCAAGAAATATTTCTTTATTTCAAAGAAATGGCGCCCAACGAAATGATTCCTTTGAATCAATGCACGAGTTTGTTGCTTTTAAACAATATTTAGTACAATTAAGTAAAAATTTTTTGGCTCAAATGAATACAATCAAAGAAATGCATTTCTTTGGATCAAAAAATTTTTTTTCTCAGTGTACGTCTAAACCTAGGGCAGACCTGGTTTTTTCTCGCGGCCACTTGGACCAAGTCTTAAGAAAAGACCAGGTTTTTTGGGAAGTTTGCTATGTGGGCCTATTGAACACCTTATTATCGCTTTATAGAAAAAATAAAATTGCTCGCATTCCCAGAATCTAACATGCCCTCAGAAAGCCACGACTAATGTACATCTAAACAATTTCTACTTTTTTTCGTAAAAAAAAAAGAAAATGTTGGTAATTTTTTCTTGCAAAAAATTGTTTGTTACTAAGTTCGAAGTCACTGAAAAATTTCCTTTTGGGTCCCTTATAATGTCTATGAAATTTGAAATTAATCGATTAATATCTTGAGGTCGGGGGGAGTCGAAAAACATTTTTTTAAATTTTCAATCCCAGAGTTAAAAAAAATCATGAATGTTATTTTTGTTTCTTAATCTGCATAATATGCCTGATTTTTACTATTTTTTCAGATTTTTTATTTGAGTTAATATGGGAGAAATTTAATTTTTTATGGAGACCTTCAAATGAAAAAAAAATCTAGAAGCTCTAAAAATTATAAATATTTTTTTTTGTCAGCATAGAAAAACTTTCTCATGTTCAAAATGTACTTCAAAAAAAAATTGAGAAGATTATGTCGTTAAAAATGACGAGTTAATTTAAAAAATTCAGCAACTGGTCATTTTTAACGATCTGATCTTCTCAATTTTTTCGAAAGTACATTTTAAACATAAGAAAGCTTTTCTATGCAGATTAAGTAACAAAAATAACATTCACGATTTTCGCCCAACTGCCAGATATTAATCAATTCATTTTAAATTATATACACGTTATAAGGGGCCCAAAAGGAAACTTTTCAGTGTTAAGACGTTTTCAATTAATATTTTTATTCGATTCACCCTATTGGACACCTTATTATCGCTTTATAGAACAATAATATTACTCGCATTCCCAGAATCTAAATTGCCCTCAGAAAGCCACGACTGATGTACTTCTAAACAATTTATAATTTTTTCGTAAAAAAAAAATTTTGGTAATTTTTTCTTGCAAAAAATTGTTTCTTACTAAGTTCGAAGTCTGCTGCATCGAATGATTTTAAATTTAATTAACTTGTACACTGAATCACTCTGAGTACACTATCTCGATATCGAAGAATAATAAATCTTTGCGAATAAGGGTAATTGATTTTTAAATGGCTCCAAAGATTTGCAGATTTTGTTCCTTCAATATATTCAAATCATAATTTTCGCTCTACTAATAGCATAATTTTGTATTTTTCTGTTGACGAAAAAAATAGAAATTGTTTACAACTCTACAGTTTCTAATTTTGAAAGTAATTTTTTCTATGACTGGAATCGTTAAAACAATTATTTGAAAGAAAAAAAACTTTGAACAAATAACTATATCTGAAGAGTGTTTACTTATTTTAAAAATTCGAAGCAGTAAAGTTGTAGGAAATTTTTTCCTTGAAAGAATAAGCCATGATTGATTAAAATTCAACATTTAACACAAAATTAGTAAAGAAAAAATTAAATTATATAAACATTGGTAAAAATAATTATTATTCGTAAGTTTTATACTTTTTTCATTAAAAAGAATATTTTTTCTTTTGTTTTCACATGACTGATAATATTATTTCAATTCTTAAAATCATTATAAAACTTTTTTGTTCCAGAGACCTGATTTTTGGCACGACAATTACCGTAAAGGGCTAGACAGGTGGAAAGCAATGAATAAATCAGGGTCGGATTTATATAACCCCACATTTAGGGGCCCCCACAAAACGGGCAATTCGACTATAAAGTCGGCTAGTCGGCAAAAAATGGTAACTAGTCGGAAAATCAAAATAGCTGCTGGTCACCACTTAAGGGCCCCCACATTTTAACCAGCCGTAGGGCCCCCACAAACCTAAATCCGGCCCTGGAATAAATATTGAATGATACATAATAATAGTCAATACTGACAAAACTGCTAAAGAAGAGGGGTATTAAACTTTCATTTAGGAAAAGGGATAGGCACGCAATGTTTCTATTTAACTATTAGCTAGGCATTCGGGCACACCTCGAGCTTCAAATTGGCACGCCCCTGATTTCCGTGGGCGTTTGGTTGGTTGGTAGGGTGGGGCGGGATAGGGAAGGAGCAGCGGCAGCCGGTGCTCGACTGCTCGAGCCAAGCTGATCTGCTGGCTAGTGTCGAGGTTCGTTCACAAGATGGCAGACGGGCCGTCCGTAGGAGACGCGGCCACCGACCTGGGGAACGACAATCGCCGCGTACCTCGGGAGCGATATAAACGTCTCCTCGAATCTGTACCGGGCACCGCTAGGTTGTACTTGTCACAGGAGGACAAGTCCTCAATCGAGGTCCTTGAGCTGCAACTGAAGCATCAACTCGTAGTCGCGAGTGACGATAGCAGTAGTAGTATTAGTAGCAGCAACCAACAAGTAGTAGTTGTGCTCAAGGATCCTTCGCGATTCACACCTTCGATTAGCGGTGATGATTGCGAGGAGGACGCGGACGGTGACGACGAGGACGAGGACGGTCGCAGTCGTGGAATCGCGAGTGTAAACCCAAGCGTCGCCCTGGTGAAGGTGACGTCGCTGACATCACCGAAATCGACGTCAAGCGATTCAGTCGCTAAAGACGCGGACGGACCGGTCGTGGGTTTGGTTGAGAAAACAAGTGAGCGAATGCTAGTGCGAGAGAAGGATAAGACGAGAAAGATGGGCAAGGGTGGTTGCATTAAGAAGAAGATAGAAAAGGTGATTACCGCGGTAGAGTGTGGTGAGTCGCGCAAGATGGAAAAAGAGGAGGAGGATGAAGAAGAACAAGAAGAAGAAGCGAACAAGGAGAAGGAGGGCTTGTCCCAGGGCCGAGTTACAACAGGCAGGCTTCAGGGCAGTCCCTTCAAGGGACAAATCAGGTCCGCTGAAGACACCCTCGTCGGGCCCTGCGGCAAGAAGCGGTGCGCCGATCGATACGACAGCTCCGAAAGCTCCGACAGGTGAGGCTTCACAAGACCGAACACTACGCGAAATTCGAAGCAAAAGAATTAAAATGTCTACTTGTTTGGCTTTTGCTCAGTATCAATACTTCAAATGTCAATTCAAAATCTTAGAGACGTACATTAGATACGCGTCTGTAGTTTGGAAACTTATCAGTTCATTTTGTTTTCACTTAAGAAAATCTACTGAGCCCCGATATAACGATGGAATATTATACCTGATATAAATTAATCAGACTAACACTCGTCTCAAATATTGGGATCATTAGACCAAAGTTATCTGTTATCTTTAATTGTTTAGTATAATACAGTCAAAAGTGCCAAAAACGTGGTTTCGGCCAGTTATGGAAATCTGTAGAAGCTATCCTCCAACCAAAAGCGTTGATGCTTAAACGAATTCTTTAAAACTTCTATGGATTTGCTATAGAAATAGAAAAGGACTGAATGTGAATCCGATATTAAAATTGGTCAAAAACAAAAATTAGTGCTGTCAGAAATTATTAGCTGTGTTAGCCTTGCCTATGTATCTTATTGCACACGAAATACCTGTAATGGGAGTGCGCAATACTTAAAAAAAAGTGACAATAGTTGACAAGTTCTGTCTGTGTAATATTTGACTGCTCTAAGGTAAAGTTCAATGTTGAAACTTTAGTTTAAAAAACCTCTTGAATTTTTTTTATAGAATTGACCCCGCGATTTTAAGCACAAGTTACCCGATACGCTGTTTAGACTCCCCATCCTGAATTTAATTTTATTTTTGGTCCAAATTGTCTCAAAAAGAAAAAATATGATAGATAATTTTCAATTGTACATTCAAATTCAGCACGCAAAAAACCTAAAGTAAATGTCTTAATTCACGATCATTTTCATCTGCGATAACGGTTTCGTCTTTTACAAAATTCGCATACAGTTTTAAATTAAAAACTTCGACTCTATCGTCCAAATTGATTATTAGTCTTAAAAATGAGTGTATGATAAAGCAATATAGCTCAAAAATCGATTTAATATTTAAAAGATGTATAACTTCCGGGCCACCAAATTGCTAGAAATATTATACTTTTTCTGTCTCGAAGTTTCAAAGTGATCCTCGGGAGTTCTGTACAAAACAAAAAAAAATCAACAATTTTGGAATTCAATTTTTTTTAGTCAGATCAGGAATTGTGTCACGCTCGTCATCAGCTGTCACAGTCCTATGTTCAGCAATATTTTTATAGGATGAGAACCTAAATCATTGTTTTTTTTTACATTTACTTAATGAAATTTAACCTGTTAATTCTTATTGTATATTTTAAATCCACTTTCAAGGAAAGTTTACAAAGAAAACCTCCACACTTTGTTTTATCCTAACTTCAGATAGTTTCCTGGCAGGGTTTTAATACGCGCGAAAGTAAAATTTAGCTCCCGTCAGATAAATTTTACATCTGTGTGAAACAGTTGATACATATGTTCATCCGCCGGTCGATACAAATTATCGGTCATCCGATCAATTTTATTTTCGTGCGAATTAAGGAGAAACATGAAATGGGTAAAATCCAAGATTTTTAATGTCCTTAAATCATATAAATTGAAGATTTCTATTCGAAAATCCACGATATCCAATCAGAAATCTTATGATAGCGTAGAAGGGTCTTTCTAAAAGTCAGAAAAATCAATAAACTTTAAACTCACCACCGATTAATATATAATAATTAATTTTGAGGTGGTGTATAAATCAACTTGTTGACGAAAATTGACGTGCAATTTGGCAACGTTGTATGAGGACGCCAATTCAGTGAGAAACCAACTCGTGGAATGTTTTGAATGCCAACAGGGTACTAACATGATAACACACACAAAATAAGTCAAATTGCTTCCAAATTCCGTTCAGTCGCCAAACCTAACCATGATCATGTAATGTCAATCTAAACTTCAATAATCATATTTAATTCAAGGTACAGAAGTCAAAAGCTATTGTAGAAATGTTTTCGTGCATAATTATGACTTTCTCGTAATGAAATAGTATTTCTAGTTAATTCGTATTGGAATTACTAAGGCACTATCTTAGATGGGAATATGCAAGCTGCCATCTTGGTTCCCCGCGAAATTCAAAATCGCTAACTTGATATCGAATTTTTAAGAGATGAATTTTGGTCTAGACCTCATTAAATAGTAATTAATTAGTTATTAGTTAGATAAATAAAGGCAACGACAACTTCCAGACTAATGTATACATTAGTCTGGAAGTTGTCGTTGACTTTTGTCTTTATTTATGTAACTAATACATTCTTAGACGTTAATTTTACGAAGGATTTAACATCTCATTCGCTTCTTCACTTTGTAAGTAATTAATTAGTAAAAATTAATTTTAAACTTAATTTCATTCAGTTTGCAAAAAGGCGGACGCTAAAATTATAATCATATGATTTATTAGATAAATAATAGCAAATAATAAAATAATAATAGATTATAGTTCAGACATTAATACAATACTTTTCCAAAAGTTTATTATGATATTCATATTTCATATCATCCGTCTTCTTTATTTGCGTGGTTAACGTACGTCGTGCTGTAGAAAATTGGGTTCCTAACCTTACTTTCTTCGGGATCTTATTTCGCTTCAACATACCAAAAAAATGTTCACAGGGAATTTAATGACATATAACCATACCCGAGTCAAAGTTTTAAATATCGTCTTAATTTCCTTATACTCTACATTACTAGTATTCGATAGTGTAGAGAAACTGAGCCGAGAGTTTACCTCCAAAGTCAAAGGTAAAAGTTTCGTTTCAATTTCCTTATACTCTCCATATCTCATAATAAGGATTCAAGCGAAATTGAGGCGAGAAACGATTGTGTACACTGTAAAAAAATCTTGCGTGGCACGTAGTCAATTTACGTTAGTGAATAAATTTAAATATGCTTATAAATTAACACTTTTTTTGGTAAAGTTGCAGTATCTAGTATAATTTCACACACGGGTAGTATTGTTACGTCTTGGCATCCTGAGAAATTACAAACAGGACATAAATCGACAACCCATCGACAAACTGACAGAAAAACGTGGCGCTTTGGACTTTATCATAAAATTACGTCTCAGAGCCTCTAATATTGCTCTAATAGTGATGGGTTCTATGTGAATAAAAAAAATATGTTTTTTTTATTCAAAACGATACCTGAGAAAAGTAATATGCGCTTTATTTATCCTGATACAGTGTTTGAAAATTTATAACCTCACGAACATAACCTCAAAATTGAAATGTGGTCCTGACAATTTACGTCCTGCATTTTTTTTACAAAAGTGTGTAAATTTACATCGTCGCTCGTAGGTCAAATAATTTCCATCGTGGTACGATGTAAAATTACACCAACTTTTTTTACAGTGTACTAATCATCCTTGTCAATAAAAATGTAAAAAACGAGAGTGGAGAGCGATCGGATAGAAATTAAGAAGAGAGTGAATGGAGAGTGAACAGAAAGTGAAGACAATAAAAGCTTACTCTCGCCTCACCTTCGAAAATTGCGAATTGGGAAATCCTCGCAAGTTTCGAGAGTGAGGCGAGAGTGAAATCTCCATTGCCAGACTTGACGGCACTTTCGTTTCATTTTCTTTTCGATTTCGTTTCATTTTCGGCTCAGTCTCGAAAATAGAAATTCAAACGAAATTGAAAACTTCGACTCGGGTAAGCTTCAGACCCCAGATATTTAAATTACTTATCGCATTGTTTCCCGCAAACTGTCGAGGAACCAATATGGCGGTTGCATATTCCTGTCTAATATAGTACTCTATAATTACTGTAGGTTATGTCTGCAAATTTTGCTGTTGATACAATGAGAAATGTGATGTTTCTTTTTTTTAGAAATTCAACATAAATTTGCCACTAGAAGCGCAATATAAGTAGTATTATAGAATTCTCATGAAATAAGTAATCTTCTCAACTCTTTTTTTTGTATTTAATAGGAACTTATTTACAACTTTTTTCAGATATGAATCTGTACGTTGCGCATGTTCCTCCTAAGGGGTTATGTCTAGTAATGTTAATGGAATTTTCAAGATTTTTTTAGCCATGTTGACAAAATTTTATTGAAATGGACTACAGAGGATCGATTACTACATATTTTTGTAGGTACTTTTTCATTACAAAATGTTGAAAACTGGGGGACATATGGCCGTTGCCGCAGAACACATTTTTTTTATTATTACTTGCGGTGAGCATGAAGACTCTGAAACACACTATCTGAAATAAAAGAACTAATAAGATTTCATTAGTATATTCATAGACGTAGTTCTTGAACAACGGGATTTTCATTTGGACCAAAATTTATATTTTGTCGGGCCAAAGATCCGAATTTTTGGAACCTCAATAATTGAAAATTTTGGAAAAATCGTCGTCATTTTTTTTTAAATCAAAATTTTACTAAACCTTTCGTTCAAGAACTCCGTATATGAATATACTAATGAAATCTCGTTGGCTTTTTTTTATATATCAGATAATCCGTTCCAGAGTTACCATGATCACCGCAAGTAGTAATAAAAAAAGTGTTTTGCGGCAGCCGCCATATTTCCCTCAGTATTCAAAATTTTTTTATGAAAAAGTACCAACAAATATATAGTAATCACTCCTCTGTGGTCCATTTCAATAAAATTTTGTTAACATAGCTGATAAAAAATCCTGAAAATCCCTTAACATTACTAGATATAACCCCTTGAGGTGAGTCGAGCGTGGCTAGGTAGTCGTACTTTAGAAACTGAAATAAAAATATATTATAAAATAATGTGAAATTGAAAATTTTAGATCTTTTAGCGGTATTAATTTACAAAATATTCAGTTAAAAAAAAAAAACTATAAAAAAAACAGCCGAGTCTGACAAGCATGGTGATAGGAGAATAGGCCACCATGTCATGTTTCCATGACAACCCATTACGAGAATAGCCAAATGTGAAACTTTTTGCATTTTTGCTTCCTCGTAGAGGAAGCTTTGTTACATAATAATATCACCCGATAAATTATAAAAGGCTCCGCTTCATGAATTATTGCACAATTTTTAAATTCTGCTAAAGGCAAATAAAATTTTTTTTTAAATACTACTCTTTTGTGAACCAAAATTTTAGATGCACTCTTGACTAAATGTGCCACGCCCGACCCCTCGTTGAAACGCTGTAACGAAACAATCTGAAGTAAGAACAGAAAAAGCTCTGGATTTTTCTGTGTATTACGAATAAATTAACGCCTCCCCTTAGTTCCTAGGAATGCTCAAATCAGTCGTCCTCAAATTCTTTGACTATAAATTTTCAAACCTTTTTTTCTAATGTATTAACCAATAAAATGTCAAAGTGATGAATAATTTTTCTTCTCTGAACATCTGTTACTTATTATACCAATGTTAATTTTTGTTAAATACTCCAGGAAAATTGTTCTCTGTAATGAATTTCCATCGTGATTATTATTGTGCCCAAAACACATCACCTCTCATGTTTTGTGCGTTATTTGACTATCCCACACACACAGGCCACTTTCAAAGCTCTTTTATCTCGCGGTGCGACCTTTCATTGATATCTATTAACTTATTTTAGCTCAGTATCACTTGGTGAGTTAAAAATGTAATAGGTAATTTGTATTATCATTTGCTTCTGTCTTTAATTTTATAAATGCGATTCTGTAATATCAAGCCGTTTTTCTTTTTAATTATAATTTTAAGAAAACTTCACTGAAAAAATGGTTATTTGGACCATCTATTTAGTTTTTAAGATATGGTACTGCTATTTTACTAGTTGATACTGCTATTTTATTAGTTGGCACAATTTCCTTAGTTGCAGTTACTACTTAATTAATAACAGCAAATAATAAAGTGGTTGTCCTAACTAATACAATAGCAGTACCATATCTTACTTTTTTCAGTTCATAAAATGTCTAGACACGAATTCGATTTTATAGAACAATTTTCATTGTTTGCATATTTACGAAAGATTATATCTTTATAATTCGTGCATGCAGTACACAGTCGTACATGAACATTTATAGCAGATTTTATGATTTAATTGTTTCCTTTAGTATTCTTTAGTATCCTTTGGCATTATGAGAGTTCGCGTACTCTAATACGGATGCTATTTTCTCGTATAGTCTACGCAACTCTGTTATCATATTTGACCAAATGAACAATTCAGTCATTATTCGTGAAATATAATTTTTAGTTGAAATCTGCAAATTATACTGTCATTTAAGCTTATATATAATAAATAATATAGATAATAATTTTAAGTGAAAAAATATTGTATCATTAGATTCATATAAAATAAGGGGTTTATGCTTTGATTTTATATTATATAAATTGATTCTTTCAAGTATGTTTCAGGTGTATATGCTTTAAGTTACGCTTAAACGAAGAGAAACAGGTTTTGGAATACCAAAAACTGTAGCAAATCTTCTGACAAGTGACCAGCAAACTGTGACTCGATGTATAATTTATACATAGTGCGATTTGTGAATGATAAGCGTTTGCGTCGTTGCGGACGTATTACATGAATTTGCAAGAGGAAAGACATGGTATATTCATATACCCCGTCTTTCGTGACTTCGCCGCCATTTAAACTTAAATATCCATTCTACGCGGAAAGAAATTTGGGGCGACTGCGGTACTTATACATACGTACCACTGCCGAGCTAAACACACGAGCGGCGCGCCCTGCGTTCAAGACGTCTATCTTATTTTGAGAACGCTGCGATCCCACAGAGGGGCGAACGACTCGCCAAACTTTTGGGACAACAACAGACCCAGAACTCAGTAAGACGCGGTTGACACACGTGCGCAACCTCACGTAAATTTACTTATATGTAACTATACACGATGTGCTTGAAAGGGGTATTAATCGAAAGTCTGTCAACCTGGGGTTTTCTTGATGCGATGGATTTGATTCCTATTCATCCCAGGAGTATTTTAAGCTCAAAACCAAAATCGGCCACCGGGGGCTTTAAAAAAAAAATCGATTTTAGTATTTAAATTTGCAGAACTGGGGGCTTGCGTTTTAAACTTTTGAAGTGCGCATTTTTCTAGAAGCTAAACTTCTATGAGAGTAGGTGTATATAGGGTTTTTGGGATAGCTGATTACGAATACATTGTTAGATTTTCAAGATGGCGGATCCAATATGGCGGACCAAAAGGTGAAATTAATGCTGACTGTGGCAAAAATTAGTATATGAAGGTTTTTGGGGGTCGCTGATTACATACCCGTTATCAGATATCCAAAATTCAAGATCTTCTATGCAAGACCTCTATTCCATAGTATTAAATACAGTAAGATATGTACAATTCACTGAACCAAGATTAGTTATGCAGTGGGTATTGCAGAAGAATCAGTGGATTCTACCGATCTGATTTGCTTGCTTAACTCGCCCCCAAAGATGTAAAAACACAACCTCTCCACGCGAACGACCAGATGAATTCGTTGCGCAACAATACGTAATCGGTGGATTGCATCACCCTAAAAAAATATTGATTTTTGACGTATCGGTGGCAGTCGTCACATTACTCCATATTCACACTTAGCAATGGAGGGGTTTGTTAACTGATAACACCATTTTGTATGGAACAACTTATTCACAGATCGCGTACAGTTGGTTTGTTTTTCACGATTGTTATTTGTATCGATGTGGTAAACGCGAGAGTTTGTTGTATGCGCGCGATAGCTTGGGCGCGTGTTCGGAAGTCGTTACCACGAATTAGTATAAGGAGATCCAACTCTAATATAAGGATACCCCCCATTTTTCCGTGCCCACTTCCTATAGCATACCCACAGCATAGCAGATTAGGTATTGTAGCGCCTCTCTTGAGAGAATTTGAAACTGTTGAAAACCAACGGCAAAACCTATGTTATAACGGTCTTCCGCAAGAGGCGCTAAAATACGTTATCTGAAGTGCTATAGGATGTGGACAGGGAAAAATGGGGGTACAATTTTCCGAAATGGCCCATAGAGTTGGATCTCCTTATACTACTTCGTGGTCGTTACCAAGGTCGTCAACTCAGTTCTAAATGCATTTTGAAATTATTTTACAGATTGCAACTCGTGTAATGGTACAGTGGTCAAGATCATCGACTTGCGTGCTAGGTTTATGCGTTCGAACCCCCTCCCCCCACTGCGTGTGATATTTTAATTTTAACATAAGCGTTCGAAGAATAAACCGTGTGATTAATTAATAATTAATTTTTAGCAATATTTTAAAAATAATTTATAGTGCCGTCTAAACTATAGTCTATACCGTTAAAATAAGTTAGATTTGTTTATATTATCCGTCAAAGTGACAGGATAATTCGTAATTGTAGCATCAAGGAACAGTGCAGTATAGCGACTGAATGGGTAAAATCTACTGATTCGCAAGTCAGCACCACTTGAGAATGGGTACTGGTAACCATCAACGTAAGTCACATTTAGTTGCATATTCTTGTAACATTTATTAATCTGGCGTGTTGTCATATAAATAATTGGAAGTTCAGTAGATTTAACTTGGTTTTCAATAAAATAGAAGGTGCTTTTGTCTGCTTGTACGAGGCAATGCTTGAAAAGTTCCGTTAGAATCCCAAGCGGATATGTCTATAGTTATGCTTATCTAAAGTTAACTTTTTGCACCGCAAGAAAGTTTAAATTAAAAGTGTTTGAAACTTCGCTCAGAGTTTCTATTATAGACGTAGATATGCATAACATGTCCGGTGTAAAGTGTGTACTGTTGTACTTGTATAACAAAGTAGTGAAAGAGTATTTACAGGGAGAAAATATTACGATGCTTGCAATGCATTATTAATTTATCAAAGAATTCACGAATAGTAATCAGAGCAGCAGCTAGATATGTATAAAAAAAAGTATCGTCTCACCTTCAACGAATATATTTTATATACAGGACATTTTTTCTCAAGTCTACCATTCTACAAATCTGACTCTCTTGGATCGGATTCAAAATTTTTCAATGTGTATTCCTATTTTGATGATAATTTACGAATAAAAATGTTCTCATTTAGAAAAGTATTTAACGAAGGGGAGAAGGTGAAGTTTTTCGATTTTGTGCGGCGAGACTCTTTGGGACGTATTTATCTGCTTTCGTATGGAATAAAAAAATACTGTCGTACAATGTTTTCGTTAGAATGTCATATATGTTTTTTGTTGCAACCTTTTTTTGGTAATATGACCCTCATTTTTTGAATTCAAAATATTTTTGATTTTTATTTCAAGTTCAAATAGTGATTTTTTTAAAAAGTACATATGATCACTAAAAGGGGTATGAAAAATCCTATCGTAACTATAGTAGATATTTTGTATTGATATAAAAAGATGTTAGATCTCCTCGGAACAGACCTGCTGTCCAAATTTATAATATAGTAAATAAAATTACCGATGGAGGTCACTTTTCCGTGCCTAAGTTGAAAATAGCCTTTATAGTCCAATCATCTAGTTGGAAAAATGAGGTGAATACGGCAATGTTTGTAGGAGTAAATTTTTTCTCTTAAGTGTTTCATTTAGGGGTGCATAATTAGGAATCAGGTTTTGTAGCAAGGATTTTGCCCCACAACACGGAAAGTTTTGTTAAAAAAGGTGCAAAATGCCATATGTCAGTTGATTATTGCTTTCCTGTGCATCCAAGAGTTAAAGGTGTTATCCGAGGTGTTCTTACCAAAATTGAAGTGGGTAAAATTCTGCGCAATATTAAAAAAAATTTCTATCAATAGTCCAAGAAGAAAAACTAGTTTTTCGATTTTTTTTCCTAAAATCACGTGTTATTGAAAATGATAACTTCATGCTGTTATTTTCTATGTAAATCAAACGTCTCTGGGTTCATACCAGTGATCTCATTTTAGTACCATTCGAGACTGTTTTTTTCTGAATCTTATTTTAATACCTAAAATTAGCCCTGAAATAATACTTTTTTGTAACGCACGCACGAAATGTTCGCTTTTCGAGGCATGTATTGCGTGCGGGAAGTAACCAATTCCAAAGCCGTGATAAAAAGCAGTTATAAAAAGACTTTTCCTAGCTGCTGCGCTTGCGCTCTTTGAGCAAGATTACTTTTTCTAGCTGCTGCGCTTGCGCAGTTCCAGCCAGATTACCTTTTCTTGGTTGCTCTTGCGCATTTCGATTCAAATTTACTTTCCAGGACTGCCGGAATAATAACCTCACTTCATTATGATTTTACGCTTGAGAGACTGATTGTGAGTAGTGAATAGTGATTGGACAAACTCGAAGTGATAAGTTATCATAAATGACTGATAAATTACCATAAATTTCCAAAAATTACCATAAATTTCCAAAAAAATTATTCTTATTGCTTCTCAAATCGAAAATTTCCTGCATTCGTTACAAAAAATATCGTGTGCAACAGGTGCTGAAAGTAGACAGTTGCAACGCTTGTGAAGTTTACATTACTTGCCATCGGCTCATCTTCGGGTCGTTTCCGGCTTGTCTTCGGTTCGTTTACAGCTCGCCTTCGGCTCACTTCCAACTCGCCTACAACTCCCCTTCGACTCGCTTCTGGCTCGAACAGCAAACTTCACACTCCTGTGGAACTGCCTACTTTCCGCACTTGTAGCACAATATAATATTTTTTGCCGTGTGTAGCTTGGATCCTGATGGTCATATCTAGAAATGATCAACAGATGATTAAAAAAAAACCCGTAATTACCCGTAATTTCATCAAAAAAATATTGTTCTGACTGCAATAGGTCGCGAGTTAGCACCTGCTGCAGGTGAGTCTTTTCGACCTATATTTGTAGGTAAATTTTCATTTTTTTTTTGAAATAGATCGTTTCAGGGATGACACATGACAAAGTTCTAACAATATGAATTAAAGGGGACTTAATTCTGCGTAAGTTAAGGAAAAGAATATTTACCTATCCCTAACAGGTTTCGAGTAATGACCTTGCCAAGTGTGCCTTTACTCTATTCGGTAACTACAGCGCACCGTGGAGCGAAACTGCGGCCATTTTTCAACATTTCTTTACCATATAGGTGGATTGATTGATTAAAAATGAATATTTAGCCTTCTTTTTAAATAAATTATTATTATTATTATTATTATTATTATTATTATTATTATACCATTAAGCCATTTCCCTTTCGGGGTAGGCGTGACTTGCTCGGTTGGAGAATAGTAGTGTGTATATGGGTATATAGGTATAAGGTAGGGAGGAATATAGGTATGAGGTGGATAGGTATATAAGTGTTAGGTATATATATTTTAGATTGATCTGGAATTCTCGTGTTATTTATTTAAATGACACGTTTACTCCGCAACACTGCTCCGACCCAGGTTGCTGATCAATCTCTCTAGCGATCACCCCAAGTGAAGAGCCTCACAAAATTGTTATGTATGGTTCTCCACTTGGGCCCATTAGTATCCAAGATCTTTGTTTCAGGCGTCATTCATTCTACTGTCACTCTGTTTACAAACTATTTGTCGCCACACTTTTCTGTCCTGGCATACTACTCTAGCTTCCTTCACGTCCATGCATTTTTTCATGCAAGCTCTTGTGTTCCTATGGCTTCTTATGTCTCTACGGATTAATGTCTCATTTACAGATTCTAACCATTCTTTTGGCGGTCTACCTCTGGGCATTCTGCCATTTACTTTACCTTTATACACTTGTTTGGTCAGTCGTTCATCTTTCATTCTTTCAAGATGTCTTTTTCAAATTGATCAACATTAGCCAGAGACCCGGGCTTTTGAAATTCACATGGAGTTTTAAATGGGAATAGCTCGTAAAAAAAATGAAAAAGGTAGTACTTGTCATTAAGTTTTTGCAAATTAAAGTGGCCAACAGCCATACCACGCTGAAAAACCCAGTTCTCGTCAGATCACTGAAGTTAAGCAGCGTTGGGCGCGGTTAGTACTTGGATGGGTGACCATTCGAGAAAACTGAGTGCTGTTGGCACATCGTGGGTGTGGTGAGCCCACACTTGTAGTTATTTACTGCTAGTTATCCACCTAGAAACACTACCCGAATCGGGTAGTGTCACGCCTACCCCGAAAGGGAAATGGCTTAATGGTATACCTTTTGAGGAATGCTCGAGGAATAATTTCCACCGAATAAACTGAAAAATGCCCAAAAAAATGAAAAATAGCAGTTTTATGTAAAATTCATGCTAAAGACTGTATTTTGGTTCAAAATTAAATATTTGTATTCGATACGTCACAAGTTTCCAAGTACTTCTAAACTAATTTTCAATTGCTTAGACAATTATTATTTGTTTAAACAATTTTTTTTCGCCCATAAATCGTGAATAGTTATTATTTTCTGGGATATCCCAGGTGCAAAAGTTATAAGTAGTTTATATAATTATAGTGAACAAAAAAAACTGATATTTTTAATTTGTTTTATACAGAAAAATTTATAAAACAAATGAAAAATATCATTGTCTTTGAAAACTGTCTTGAAAAATGGAAAATTTGACCTGGAAAGGTCAGGGCAAGGTCAAACAACGTACAGCATGATGACTCGACCAGCATGCATTTATGAAGAAAATGTTCAACGCAAGAGTTGTAGCATTTTATACTCCCGATCGATTGGTGACTTTGACCTTGTCTAAGACCAGAACCTTCACCAGGACATTTTCTTCAATAATGCATGCCAGTCGAGTCATCCTGCTGCACGTTGTTTGACCTTGCCCTAACCTTTCCAGGTCAAATTTTCGATTTGTCGAGGTCATATCTGGACGTAAAATTTTCCGCTTTCTCAGTTCCCGGGGTCAAAAATAGAGGTTCCCATTTAAAAAAATCAATTTGACCTTAAAATGACCGTGAAGGTCATGGTCAAGATCAAAATAAAGGTCACCATTGAATTCCTTGTTGAAAGTTACTTCAAGAATGATCTTGACCGCCCTGAAAAATATCTTACCTGAGGAAATATTCAGCCGTCCCGGGACTTTTTGGACACCCTGTATAACTTTTTCATCTGGGATTAATAACACAATTAACGAATGTTAAAAGTAATATTTTTTGTTTAAGATACTTGACAATTGTTTAAACAATGCTCATTTGTTCAAACAATTTTTAATCCTGTAAATCGTGAAATTATTATTTTCCAGAATTAAGGTCGCAGGTAAAGAAAGATAAGAGTGATATTTTCTGTGAAAGACAGTTTTAATTATTTAAACAATTACAAAGTCCAAAACGTGATAATCCTCAAAGAATGTGGTACAGGAGAGACACTAGTTGACATATGGGAAAGAAATCAGTTAAGATGCATCTTGAAAGAATGAAAGATGAACGACTGACCAAACAAGTGTATAAAGGTAAAGTAAATGGCAGAATGCCCAGAGGTAGACCGCCGAAAGAATGGTTAGAATCTGTAAATGAGACATTAATCCGAAGAGACATAAGAAGCCATAGAAACACAAGAGCTTGAATGAAAAAATGCATGGACGTGAAGGAAGCTAGATTAGTATGCCAGGACAGAAAAGTGTGGCGACAAATAGTTTGTAAACAGAGTGACAATAGAATGAATGACGCCTGAAACAAAGACCTTGGATACTACTGGGCCCAAGTGGGGAACCATACATAACAATTTTGTGAGGCTCTTCACTGGGGTGATCGCTAGAGAGATTGATCAACAACCTGGGTCGGAGCAGTGTTGCGGAATAAACGTGTCATTTAAATAGATAACACGAGAATTCCAGATCAATCTACTTATATGCCTATCTACCTCATACCTATGTACCTACCTAATTTGTACCTATATACCCATATACACACTGCTATTTTCGAACCTAGCAAGGCACGCCTACCCTGAAAGGGAAATGGCTTAATGGTATAATAATAAAATATCATTTGCTCCTTTTCATAGGAAAGAAGGAGAAAATTCTAATTTTTTTAAATCACTCACACTATGTTGCTTATTAATCAGTATTTTATTTTATCAATTAAATAAATCTGAAAAAATAACTATCAATAACGTTACTGAATAAAATTGTTCAAAAAAATGATTATTATTTGAAAAATTAAGGTATAAGTTCTGAAATAAAAATATACTGAAAAATAAGCTACAAAATGTAAGATATACAAAGAAAAGAGCTTTTTTCGTCTTTCCTATGAAAATATGCTAGTAAATGACGATTAATTGTTTAAATAATCGCAAACTGTCTTCCACAATAAATATCTCTCTTAACATTCATTAACATTTCAAGACTTATATGAAACAAACATTTTTTTAAACAAATGAAAATTGTTTAACTAATTTGAAACTGTCTTTTACAAACAATGTTGCCGTTATCATTCATTAAATGCGTTATCGATTCCAGAAAGAAGTTACTCTACAAGATTTAAAGGGGAAAAAAATTGTTTGAACAAATGAAAATTGTTTAAATAATTGCCAAGTGTCGTTAAAAACATATGTTACTCGCAACATTCGTCAATTTTATTGTGTAATTAATTCCAGAAAATGATAAATTTTTACGGTTCACGGGAGAAAAATGGTATAAACAAATTAAAATTGTTTAAATAGTTACAAAATATGTTGAAGAAGAAATGTTATTCTTGAAATTCATCAACAGTGTAATTTATCCCGAAAATATTAACTTTTTACGATTTACAGGCAAACAAAATTGTTTAAACAAATAATTATTATTTAAACAATTGAAAATTAGTTTTAAGGAAACTTGTGACTTATCGAAAGCAAATAATTAATTTCGAGAAAATGAAAAAAATACAGCCTTAAGCATGAATTTTACATAAAAATGGTATTTTGCATTTTTTAGGGCATTTTACGGGAACAATACAGGGGAGTTGCGGGTGTCAAAACTAAAGTTTATTGGGTGGAAATTATTCCTTGAACATTCCTTAAGGGGTGACTAAACTTCAATTTACAAAAATCAACAACAAGTATGTACTTCTTCTTTCAATTTTTTCGAAAAACGATCTTTTCGTATTTTTACAGGTATACATTTCGATCACCCTATTCCAACACCCATTGAATGTGCATTTATTGTTATTTTTTGCTGCACAATATTTTTATCTATATTCTGGACGGCGCTGTCACCTTTTAAAATCAAGGTTAATTTTTAATAGTACTAAGTATAATGTAAGTATAATATTAAGAACACTTATAGAAACTGAAAATTATTATTAATAATGCATTAAAAATCAAACAAAAGTACTTCTACATAATGCATTGGTATTTTGTTAATTATAATAAGCCTCTCTTACAGAATTTTCACTAAAAAATGCATTTTTGATGGTTGGTGGAAATATATTAGTTTAAAAAATTATTTATTCATTCATAAAAAATGTATAAATATTAATTTTTAATCAATGAAGCAACTTATATGGTTAAGAAATGTTAAAGATGGCCGCAATTTTGTTTCACGATGCTTTTTTGTCATGGAGTAGCGTAAGTTTGTAAGTTAAGGCCCTTTATCAGAATGTGTAATCGGTTCGGCATTTTTAAGCCGCCCGGGTGAATATTTTTGTCTAATTTCTTGCATACGACATCCGCATAAGCATATCTCGGAGCAAGCAGCTCCGGTTTTTCGATAAAATGTTTATATTTTCTTTAATAATCAAAAAACGTGAGAACAATAGCAGTGACGCTCAATGTTAGCTGTCCATGCATTTCCCCAGCGTGCCTGTTCACCCTCGTCAAACTCCAGCCGGCAGACACCCCGGAGCGAGTCGAATTATCCGGAACGAATGAACCCTTGCATTTTTATGAGATCACGGCCGATTAGAAAAACTGACATTATGAAATCATGGATTAATTTAATTTTAATTAACAGAATCAATTTATTCATAAAATTACAAGGAAGTGAAAAAAAGATTCAGGAAAATCGGTTAATATTTGCCGTAGGTAATATACATAACTTCTGTGCATTTACAGTTTACACTGCAGTTTTCTACCAAATTCACGCTAACGACGGTATTTTTTGGAATTTTGTCCACATGAATGATTTTTAATGCATAAGTAGAGGGATTCCAAGTATTTTTTTAAATAACTCTAGCTTGGTTAAACTATTATTATTTCTTTAAACAATTGTTTCCCTCTGTAAGTCGTAAGAACTGTGAAAAGTTATTTTCGGGAATGAACGACACAATGAACATATTTATGGAGTAATATATTTTCTTCAGGATATTCAGTACTTATTTACTCTCTAAATTTGAATTAGTAGAAAACTACTAATTGGTAGTAGTTTTCTACTAATTCAAATAGTGCCGGTTCGTTTACTGGTAATTAGTAAAAACCTACTAATTCAATGAGTAAGAATAACTGACTAAATGAATTAGTAACTGTATCTACTAAAGAAATTGGTAACGTTACTACTAAATGAATTGGTAAACAGTTTTAACATAAAATGTGTTTTTTCACTGTATACGATGGAAATTGCACAAATGCACATGTAACACTTACTTTTCGATAAAACGTAAATGTTTTCATACACTAATCGTTTTAAACTATGAAAGGCAATAATAAAATTCAAGGAGCAGACAAGTAATTCTTAACGTTACAATCTTTCAGATCGAAATTTCTCAACCACACACTGTGTTTATCTACAACTTCAATTTTTCCAAATAAGTTTCGCCTTTTTATTTTAACACTTCCAATCTGTGGCACTCTATGAAAACTTGAATTAAGGTTTTCATTCTCTTTGGAGTCACAACCACTGACATAACAACCTCCGAAACTTGTTGATTTTCGATACTGTTGTGCAAATTCTATTATTGGAGCAAATAATTATCAGTTCGGAAAAGTATTTTGCTCATCAGAGCTACTTATTACAGCACTTATTTATTCAGTTGGACGATCATTACACTTAAACGCTATGTTTTTGCTGTGTTTCGTGATGTTTTACGTGTATTTAGTATGTCATCCACGGCTATCCATGGCCATATTGGTTAGTTCGCGTAGAGGCCGACAGTGTCGCATATCATGTTTAAATCCCCAATAGCAATTCATTGTTACTCATTGAATTAGTAAGTTGGTACTACTTAGCAGATTAGTAGAATACCCTTACTAATTCATTTAGTAACCTAAATCTTACCATTTCATTTAGTAGAAAGTGATAAAATTACTAATTTAACAGTCAGATGCAATGCTACTAATTCAATTAGTAAAATTTCTATTAATTCGGATTTAGAGAGTAGTATTTATAAAATTACAAGAAAGTGAACAAAGATTCATGAAAATCGGTTAATATTTGCAGTAATAATGTAAATCTTTAGGTAATACACAACTTCTGTGCGTTTACACTGCAGTTTTCTATCAAATTCAGCATTTCAGTAATCGTTTTTGCATTTTGAGGCCGCACGGTTGAATATTTTTGTCTAATTTTTTGCATACGACATCTACATAATCATATCTCGGAGTAAGCATAGCCGGTTTTTCGATAAAAGGTTTATATTATAGATTATATAATCTAGATTATACGCGGGGAAAATGCATAGACAGCTAACACTGCGTGTTACTGCTACTGTCCTTCTGTTTTTGATTATTAAACAAAATATAAACATGTTATCGAACAACCGGAGCTGCTTGCTCCGAGATATGCTTATGTAGATGTCGTATGCAAAAAAGTAGACAAAAATATACAACCGTACGGCCTAAAATTCAGAACCGATTGCCCATTCTGACATCCGTAACGATAATGAATCTTTCATCATTACAAGATAACGACCGGTTAGAAAAACTGACATTATGAAATCATGGATTAATTAAATTTTAATCAACAGAATCAATTTATTTATAAAATTACCATAAAGTGAAACAAAGATTCATGAAAATCGGTTAACTTTTCCAGTAATAATTTTAATCTTTAGGTAATACACAACTTCTGTGCATTTAAACTGCCGTTTTCTACCAAATCCATGCTAAAGATGGTATTTTTTGGAATTTTTTCCACATAAATAATTTGTAATGCATACTAAGCAACAGAGTATATAGATTTGAAAGAACTAAACTTTTCTCCACCTTCCCTATAAAAAGGCGCAAGTGAGTGATTATTAATTGGTTACACAATTGCGAAAAATGTTAAACAAAAACATATTACTCTTCACATTCGTGGATTGTGTCATTAATTGCAGCAAAAATAACTTCTCACGATTTATGGGGAAGTAAATTGCTTAAACAAATGAAAATTAGCAAAAAAATGGCTAATTATCCTTAAGAAAAAAATATTACTCCAGCATCCGTTAATTGTGTCATTAATCTCAGAAAATAACTTTTCACGATTTAAAGGAGAAGCAATAGTTTAAACAAATTAAAATCGTTCCAATAATTAGAAAATACCACTGAAAAGATGTGACTATCAACATTCCTTAATTGTGACATTAACTTCCGAAAACAATAACTTATAACGATTCCAAGGAGACAAAATGTTTAAGCAAATGAGAATTGTTTAAATAATTACAAATCTGTGTGCTTCCAGATATGATTATGTAAATGACGTACGCGAGATATTAGACAAAAATATTTAACCGTGCGTTCTCAAAATGCAGAACCGAGTACTGACTTGCTAAATATCTTAAATAAAAAAAACTACTTTTACCATTCGTTAATTGTGTCATTAATTGCAGAAAATAATATTTTTTTACGATTTACGGGGACAAATTGTTTAAACAAATAAAAGGTTTTTTAAAAAGTACTAAATATCCTGAAGAAAATATATTACTCTATAAATATGTTCATTTTGTCGTTCATTCCAGAAAATAACTTTTCACCATTCTTGCGACTTACAGGGGGAAACAATTGTTTAAATAAATAATCATTGTTTAACCAAGCTAGAGTTATTTAAAAAAATACTTGGAAACCCTCTACTTATGCATTAAAAATTATTCATGTGGACAAAATTCCAAAAAATACCGTCGTTAGCGTGAATTTGGTAGAAAACTGCAGTGCAAATGCACAGAAGTTGTATATTACCTACGGCAAATATTAACCGATTTTCCTGAATCTTTTTTTCACTTCCTTGTAATTTTATGAATAAATTGATTCTGTTAATTAAAATTAAATTAATCCATGATTTCATAATGTCAGTTTTTCTAATCGGCCGTGATCTCATAAAAATGCAAGGGTTCATTCGTTCCGGATAATTCGACTCGCTCCGGGGTGTCTGCCGGCTGGAGTTTGACGAGGGTGAACAGGCACGCTGGGGAAATGCATGGACAGCTAACATTGAGCGTCACTGCTATTGTTCTCACGTTTTTTGATTATTAAAGAAAATATAAACATTTTATCGAAAAACCGGAGCTGCTTGCTCCGAGATATGCTTATGTGGATGTCGTATGCAAAAAATTAGACAAAAATATTCAACCGTGCGGCCTAAACATGCCGAACCGATTACATATTCTGATAAAGGGCCTGAAGTGTATAGATAAGCGGGGAGCCCAAAAAAGGGAACCCCTGGCGCTCAAGCTATAAAGTCTATTGTGCCATACTTAATAGAGTAAAGGTAGGCATTTTTTTCCTTTTTTTAATGCGAATTAAGTCCCCTTTCATTTATCTCATTAGGGGTCATCCATATACCACGTGGACAGTTTAGGGGGGGGAGGGGGAGTATGGCAAAATTCCACGCTTGTCCACGAGGGGGGCCGGGGGGGGGGGTCGGGCTGGAATCCACGTAGACACAAGTTCCATTAAATCTGCGAAAAATATACTGAAATGAGACAAGGTATACTCGAGGTACACTCGAATTTTTACATTCTCATCTGAATGAGAGGGTAATAGTCTTATGTGATAAATGACTTTCGCGTATTCCATTAAATGTTGACGTCTTGAGGCCCCCTAAGTCAGAAAAAATAGTTTTTACACACTTCTTTAAGGGTATAAAAAGAAAGGACAAGTTCGTTAGCCAGCTATTTTGGATAAAAATACAAAAAGTCAGAGTATTTAAAAATTCTACTACGGCTATTCGCAGTACTCAAAAAGTCGAACAATTTATTCTCAAGACTTTTTTTTATAAAAAAAAAATTATCAGAGTTATAGCATTTTCAAGAATATAAAAAAGCGAAAATGAAAATTTTAAGCCAAACAACGCACGATATGAAAAAAAGTCATGAAGAGAAAAACGTTCCTTTTTGAAAGCACTACAAGATTATGAGAACAACTTTTTGAATTTTTTGCAAAATCTAAAATTCAAATTTTGATCGCACAAAAAATTATAAAAAATAAAAAATTCCATTTTGCGTTCACACTAAGCAAGGTACGAAAAAAATGGATTCACACAAATGGTGCACCCAAAAAAGAACTACAAATTTGTTATTTATCACTTTTTTATAGGATACGTAGTTTTTGTTTTATTCGTAAAAAACAACATTGAAAAAAAAAATTAGACAAATGACACAAGCTACGAAAAAATAATAATAAGACCAAAGTTGTTCACCCAAGAAAGAGCTACAAATTTGTTATCAATCATTGTTAGATAGAAGGCGTAGTTTTTGTTTTATACGTAAAAAACGACATTAAAAATAAAAAAAATTAAATTTTTGGACAAACTACACAAGCTACGAAAAAAATGATAAGACAAAATTTGTTTACCCAAAAAGAAGCTACTCTTAATACCCTTTGAGGATCAAAATCCTTTCGGACGTTTGTCAAAAATAGATTTTCTTAATTTTTACTTGTCTTATTCTGTGTGAAAAAAACACGAAAATAGTTTTCTTAAAAAATCAGTTTTAAATTTTACATCTAAATAAACAATCTTTCAAAAAATTGGCATGGAAACAATTTATTTCAATGTTTGAAACCTTGTCCATTTAAAAAAAATTAATTTAAGATTTTCAGCTTTATAAGAAAAGTAAGAGTGATAATGTTGCTTGAAAACAACACAGTTCACCCAGCTAAATATTGAATTTCATTCAAAAGTACCTAAAAAAATGTTACAGGCATCAATGCATCTCTAAAAAGGTTTTCCGATAAGAAATGCATAATAGGGTGAGCCGAAAATAACAAATTCTGGGATTCGACATCGCTACAACGCGAAAAATTAGTATATTGGGATGCTAAAAAAGTGAACGATTAATTTGGAATCGATAGCCATGCAGCTTGGTTATCCGCGCTGGAAAAAATGTTAAAAAATTTATGTTTTGCTGGGTTTTTAAATTTTCTTACGTTTTAATTTTTTTTACACATCTGAAGTTCAAAAAAGTCTTACCACTTTCTTGCGGATTTTAATGAATTATTTTATAAGAGATAATTCATATTTAATTCAACCCTTTATTTCGGAAAAAAATTCTTAACGTCTTTGTAAATTTGTGAACAATTTTTTAAATTTTGATTATGGTATTGAATGAAAATATATTTGTAACTTGCGGTTTAAAATACTTCTAAGCATATGTAGGTTTTTTCAGCATATAAATACACACTAGAAAAAAAATCTTTATAAATTGTGGTTTATAATTTTTTCTTCGCATGTGTGGGCCTTTTTAGCATAGAAATACAGAAGAAAAAATTCTAAGAATTACCAAATTTTGAAAATTTACTGTAATTTTAATTCCGATACCTCGGTCTTGCCGATTATTTAGTGTATGTTTGTGCTCAAAATCCCACATATGCGCATAAAAAATTGTAACCCACAAATTATAAAGACAATTTTATTAAATATCAAACTGAGGTGTTAACAATTTTTCCGAAAACTGGGGTAAATTATTAATAGGAATAATAATGGGAATAATTAAATTATTAAATAGTCATATAAATAATATATAAATTGATTAAATATAATAAATTAAACAATTAAATAGGAATAAAAGGAGCCCCGGTGTAAGCCGTTCCCATAGAAATTCGCTTGGCTCAATTCGTTGATAACGGGGTCCAAGGGGCCGAGAGAGAGGCCAATAATATATATTTTTTCATAAAATATGTCCACGTGGACAGAGAATGGGGGGGGGGGGGGTTCGTCGAAATACCACGGCTGTCCACCCGGGGGGGGGCCGGGCCGGGGGTCAAAAAGCGGTTAAAAATTGTCCACGTTTTATATGGATGGCCCCTTAGAACTTTGTCGTGTGACATCCATAGAACGAGATATTTTCAAAAAACATGATTTCAGGCGCGGATTCCAGAGAAGGGCTTTAGGGGGGGGGGGGGCATCAAATAATTCCCCTTCCCATCCACTCTCAAGGGGGAGGTTAATAATAATTTTAAAGTTATTTATTCGCTTTCAATGTTTATTATAAATTATATAAATATATTCATCACGAATCTTATAAACATAATTAACAAATGTTTAAATAGAAACCATGTTTTTATATTTACAAGCTGCGTCTTGCATGTCATGGTATAATCATTATTCAACAAGTATGAAGTATTCATAAAATTTTCGAAGTCATGCATAAACTATAAAAAGATTATTGTTAAACAGCAAAATTTAGGCGTCTATTCCCACTCTTTACCATATTCATATTCCCGGTTCAAATCCGGGCTGAGGCAGATTCTTTCTTGTTCTTAAAAAATTATTTTTCTGAAGTAATCGTTTTAACGAATCAAAATTTGTAATAATTATAAATGTACTCTATTATTTTGAATGCTCTAAATTGAAGAATGAATCAACAAATTTATAAAATTTCAAAATGATATCATTTTACGCAATTTTAAGTTAGAAACATTAAAAATTGAAAAATTACAATTTTTTTCAAATCGAACACTTTCTAAATTAGAAGTTGAATTATTTTAATTTTTAATCGTTGTAAATGAATAATTGTTCAATTGTTATTTATACATCAAAATTTGTTTTGAAATTTTTTTAACATTCTCTTAAAACTATATTTTTTTTACTAAAACATCAATTTTTTTCAAATTTATAACTGTTCAATTTTTATTTATTCATCAAAACTTGCGTCCGTTTTAAAATATTTTTAAATATTCTGTTAAAATTAATTTTTCAAAATAAAAATAATTCGAAATTTTCTTAGTATTTGTATTATCTTAAAACCTTTCAAAATGCTTAAAAGCTTAAAAATGTTATTTAAAAACTTCTAAATATCCCCTTTAACTTACTCGAATTTATTCTAAATGAATACATTTTTATTTGTTATCTACACATCAATATTCAACATTTTCACTTGCAAATAATTTTTTTTAAATTAGAACAATTAAAATTAACATTGTAACGTTCAAAGTTTAAGTTTAGCTCTCCGAAATTTTAACGATTCAAGGCTTTCTGTTTCAAACAATTCAGTTTCAAATTGTTTAGTTTTGAATATTTCATTTATAATTGTTCCTTTAAAATGAACAGTCAAACATTGCTGACTATTAAAAAATTGTTCTTTTTCTTAAATACAAATTTTCAAATGTAACTCGTTAAAAATTGTATATTTTAGACTGAAACAACAGATAGTTTATGAAGTTTCAATCGGAAGCAAACATTTGATTAACTACTAAGGCTTTCGAATTGAAACAGTTCAATTTTTAACGTCAAAATCTGTAAATTGTTTAATTTTATCAGATTTTATCAGAATCAATTACTGTTCAATTGCGAATACACGAAATACAGTTTAATTTTTAAAATCATTATTTAATTTATCTTTACAGTTGATTAACTTAAAACATTTTTTGTCAAAAAATTTCAGTTTTAAAAGATATTAATCTTGTATTGTGTAAGTCTTCAAAACTGCATTTTAACATTCTTTTAATTGAAAATGTACCCTTAAAAATGAAGATGTAAAATGGAAAATTTTGATCGTAAAATATTTTAGAATTCATGTGCTTGAAGTTCTGAACGTTCAAATGAACGATTTTTTTTACTGATGACTTTGTAAACCAGAAAAAGTGTTCAAATGTTTGTTCATTTATATTGGAAATAATTTCTTATTGAAACAGAAATATATGTATATTTTAAATTGCAGTTGGAAAAATATTTATGGATAAAATAGAAATGGGAAAAAATATTTCGTTCATTTGAACGTTCGGAACTTCAGGTCCATTTAGAATTCCACATTGTAAACTGAATGATTTCATAATTGAAAAAGTTAATAACTCAACTTAGCATTTAAAAAAAAGTTGAAATCAAACTTATTTTAAATTGCATTATATATCTTGTAATATGAAATTTGTGATATTTCATGTGATTGGATAGATTTTTCTTTGAAAAACTTGTAAAAATACCGGTCAAAAAATAAATTCACTGTTATTTCCCCCGCTCTCAACAAATTCCGATCATCTCCTGGTTTCCCAGACCAGCGGCTACCCTGAGTTATGATATTTCAGAATATAATTATGCTTCTCGAATGATAGTACGTATTTCGCGCTTGGTAGCTTAACAATTTTTCTTCAAAGAAACAATTAAAATAATATATTGTTCAATAATTCTGACATTAAAGTCTTTTAATTAACACAGTAAAAACTCTGGAATAAATTTTGTTGCACCTAATTTTAAGATGGGGTATAACTAACGCGCCGGGGGATATAGGATCTGCTGTCCCGTAGCTCAGTGTTGTCTTCTGGACTTATTACACTTGGTATCGCTGGTTCGAGACTCGAGGCATGCAATTTGTATTACTTTTTTTTTCGAAATGACCTTGACGACGGATTAAGGCAAATTGACACTCATTCAATTCGTGCTGGCTCAGTTCGTTCAACGAATCAGAAAGCAGAATTCGGGCGAATTTAAACATGTTAATTCGCCGCAATCCTCCCGAATTAGTTTCTTTTTGCTGGGATAGTAAACTTCAATTATCTTATTTGTAAAATTCGAGTCTGGGCTTTTTTTTTTGGGGGGGGGCAAGCCGCCGTGGCCCCCCTCTGGATTCGCACCTGCATGATTTTCGCTTTTTCAGCTATTTCTTTTTTTTATTTTAGCTTTTTTTAATTGCAGGTAATTACGTCTTTTAAAATTTATCTGTTGACCATTTTCAGACATAGCAATCAGACTCCAAGCAACAGAAAAACAAAACATTTCTTATTATGCACCCTCAAATGAAGTTCTAACGAGAGAAAAAATTTACTACTCTAAATATTACCGGATAAAAGTACCAGATAAATAAACTATTACAGCAAGTGACGCTTAAAAGGTTATAGTTTTTGCCAGCAGAGATGGTTTCCCTAAAAAAGAAAAAAAAATTGAAAAGTCTCGAATTTAAAAACAAAATTGGTTTAATTTTGAAAATGGAGGTCAAATCAATTTTTTCTTATATTTGTAACCCCTTATATTGTCCCCATCTAATAGGGGAAGCCCGGGCATAGCGAAGTGCATCTGCGCAACAAGTTTGGAAATTTCGATGTATTGTTATGATTTTCGGCAAGGTTTATACTTTATTCATTTTTTACTATTATTTACTGAATTCTAATAATGTTAGTTCTTAACGTTACTGTTGGGTTCAACGTTTTTATCGTGAGTTTATGTCTCTTGGGTTGCCCGTTTTTCCCGGGCGTTCTGAAGTTTCTTCTTTTTCGCAGATGGTGTAGTATAACTATGTTCGGAAAAGCAATAAATAAGCAGCATAAGCGAAAAATAGGATGTCGAATGCGACGAATGAGGTGCAAAAAGCAAGCTCCATCAGCTCAGCGGCGAAAAAATGTTGCATTCCTTTCGCTACTTTGCATAGATACGTTATATCAAATCTGGAAAAACAGCGAAGTAGTTGGAAAGATACATCCCTGTTTTCACGAGAGAACAACAGGAAGACATTGCGTTTCTTTAATCTTTTGTTTCTTAAAGCTTAATTGATATAAGAGAATATTTTCAATAAAAACTTTCCCTATAATTACAATATTTTACTTATTTTTGTGTAACTTTCCTTAAAATATATTCACTTTTCCCAGGCTTCCCCTGTATGACAGCACTTTTTCAAAGTTTGAATCCCATCGATTTTTTGGGTGGGTACGCGTGCACTAGAGCAAAAGTTCCCCAGATACATGCATTAAGGCTGTCAATCGCAATACCCAATTATCAATCGCTGTCAATAAAACAATAGTCGTCTGTTCAATAAAAATGGAAATAATTTAGCTTACTTATTGAACAGTCTTTGTCGAGAATTTGGTAAACTACACAGAAAATTCCAAATACCAGGTGAACAACATAGAGAAAAAAAATTAAAGGTGTCTTCAGGGCATGACTCATTAAACAATGTTAAAATTGTACATATATTAACTTAAAAGTACACCGTAACTTGTTATGCAACTAATGCATATCATTGCTGTGTAATACTTGAGAAATTGTAATGAGTTAACTATTTTAGAATTCAGATAAGTAATGAGTATAAATTACAAATAAGATTACAAAATAGATTCTTTTATTTGTTTATCGAGCATGCACGATTTATTATTATTCAAATGACAAAAAATGGCAGCAGTTGAATCTTCAAACATTATTACAAGTAAAATTTGCCTTGTAATTGATTTTACAGAGTTTGATGTCCACAAGTCTACATATTTCCAAATAAAAGAATCACTAGACTTCTTTCTGTGTCAGGGAATAGAAATGAATAATTTTTTTGCATATACGTAATATATTGTATATTGCACATAGGTGTAAGGACGAATTTGACATGAACTGACACAACTTCAACGGAGGTCAAATTTACGCCTTGTGTGCTTAACACTTGTTACGGGAATCATGCAAAATAGGGAGGCTTCTTTGCAATCGTAACTCATGATCTTGTCCGTGCCCGTGAAAGTAAAATTCGTGAATGGACCATGCAGAATCGACTCAATGACGACACAAGTGAAGGTAAAAATTGTCAGGTTTATGTGCCACTATTTAATTCCCTTCGCATATTGTAAGCTGAGCCTGAATACTTGGCGTGGTTTCGGGGGGTTAACAACTCCTTAAGTCAGGTATACACATTCGCTGAAGTCATTGACATAGCACATCTTTTTTTCTCCATTTTCCACAGTTTCAAGTACGAAATCATTCTATTTAGAACGCGTAATTACTAATTTTAAATCCCTGAACTTTTCTGAATTTCCATTTACTTTCTAATCGTTCTTTTCCTAGTATGAACAATGTTTTGATAACTTTTCGATAACTGCACTTCTGGATGAGATATTGTCACTATTTGACACAAATAGTATATTGTGCTACAAGTTGAAAAAGCGAGAGATTTAAAACGAGTGTGAAGTTAGCTTCCCGAGCGGAGCGAGGGTGGCTATCACGAGTTTTAAATCGTCGCTTTTTCAATGTGTGGGACACGATACTTTTTCTATAATTTGTTCAAAAGTGCTAGTTTTTGTTTACCTGCTTTTTTGTGTAAAAAGAATGCGATTTTTGCCGATTGACGCAACAGTGACAATGGCAATTATCAAAACCATGGCAATAATATGGCAGTAATAATAAGCTGGTTCTCACAATTGAATAGTTGGCCCATAATGTTGAGGGCTTCAAAATTTCCGATTTTTCGTGAAAAAAACCAAGCACAGTATTTTCGGAAAAACTGACGGTGTTTTTTTTTCTTTTGCCAAGTGACAAAAGTACATACAAAATACACAACTCGAGACTTTTCAGGAAATTGATTTTAGGTTAGGGACGAGAGTTGGAAAATAGAATGAAGTTGGCTGCGCACGATGCACGAGTACACCCGAGGCAGCACGAACCCACCCGTAATAACATTTACTTTTTTCACTGTGCCTCACTTTTATCACTATCCATTTACTTTTTCCATTGCATCTGTCCACTTTTTTCACTGTTGCCCGGAAAGGTCGGCACTGCGCATGCGCCACGTCATCGACCAAAAATCGGTCACTTTTTACACCAAAAACAGGTGGAAAAACTGGCACTTTTTCGCGAATTATAGAAAAAGACAATTTAATTTTTATTACGAAAAGTCATCGTTTAATTTTTGTAAACTGAGGCATGAGGGAAACCAGCAGGGGTCCTGCGAGGGACTTTGTTAAATATCAGAGAGAGTTCAAATAATAATATTTCATAAAATGTATCAAGCTCAAACATAATTTGATTCCGTTAATACCAATTAACACCGTATGAACTTCATAAGCCACGGTGCAATCTTTACGGATGTTTACTTGGATTTTTGGTGTGTTAAGTGGTTTATTCTCAGTCACGAAAAATACGTTTTAGTTCGTCTGCGATAAGTATAATTATTTTAAAAATAACAGTTAAGCAAGCGCAACGTTTTTTAAGTGTGGTGTCCTGATTTCTTACCTACATTTACTCATAATTTGCTGTTTTTCACACTGCTGTCCTGCCGTTCTAAAGAAAAAAGCAGTAACTACAAAATCATCGAACGGAGAAAATTGATGAAAACATTTGAATATGGTTTTTACTATTCCGCTTAATTTAATAGATATTTGAAAAGTTTTTGGACTGTTATTCGGTAATTTCGATGCAATCTGCCTATTTATAAAAAAATAATTCACAACCATTATTAATTAATATGTATGAATGTAGATCCTGCCGAAATTCCAAAGCGTTTCTAAGAAAAAAGCAGTAACTTAAGTATCTCCCTTCTTCGAGGAAACTGAGGCCGACTCGCAGCCTCTCTTTCCCGATGAAAGCAGCCTGCTAGATTTTAGTATCATTACGCTGTATATTTATTCAGTAGGTAGGTAACAAAATTTAATCGATAAATCGATATCTTGATATTATGAGGGATTGATATATATTTTCAATAAATGACGCTTATTATAAATAATAAATATATTTGCAATTAATATTGCAGATGCTGCTGATTTTCGGAAGAGAGTAGGAATCTACGAGCTGCTTTTTCCCATAGAACTCGATGCCGGGAGACTCTGCGACTTCTACGGAAGAAGGCTACAAGTGGTAGATGTTGCCTCCTCGCGTAGAAGTCGGCCATGAATTCAGGGGCTAGTTTCCGAGACCGTAAAGTTACACCCAGTTTTTTTTTGCAGATGCTGCTTTTTCCCTTAGAAATAATTTTCGAGACATGTAGTTGCTGACTCTTAAGCTGATGATACAATAATTAATTAAAACAATATTAACCATTTAAAAAAACTATTAAGAGAAATCGATAGATCTCTCTTCAACGAGATCAGCGATATAAAAAACTCATTTTTTGATTTTTTGTAGTTACTGCCTTTTTTCCTCAGAACGGCAGTGTTAACGACGTAGGATACGACGATTTTTATTCCATCGTAGGATAAACGTTCGCCAAATAGCACGTGAACTTTAACTGCGGAAAATTTTAACTGCAACAAAATTTAACTTCAGTTTTTTTTTCTGTGAGAAAACAGTAAGGAACGTCGCCCTGGATGAAGAGAGGATCGAACAGGTTAAAGTTTTCGTGTATCTTGGAATATTTTTTTCACTGACGGAAAGTTAGATAGAGAAATATCGATGCGTATGCACGAGGGTACACGGAGAAAAATGGAAGTGAAAAATTGGTTCTTTAGTGCTGGTAGTCGAGGTATCCATTACTGAACTGGCGTTGTAAAAAAAATTCGAGATTGAAAATCAGTTATTGACTCAAGTGCAATCGCGGCATTAACTCCTTTGGGCAACTAAAGAGATTACAGCTTGTTGACGGTCTGACTCCCCTAGCGCACTGTACGTAGTCCAGTCCAGAATAGGAATCGTTCCTATACTCGCAACAGTAAAGAATGATCGGCCAAAAAGAATTCACAAGGGCACAGAGCTGCGGCTGTTGACGGGTCGATATAGTCACTTTTCATTTTATAAACTTACATTTATTTATACATTATACATACATATATTCAATCAGTTTTAAACATTAAATTATGAACATTTATTTGCTGAAACAGAAAAAGTCGAGTTAGATGAAAAACGTAGTTGTCGAGGATTGAACCCGGGTTTCCGACGCAGCAGTCAGCTCTCTCTGCAATCTGGTATTCTGGATTCTAAAGTAAGTGGTTCTAAACGTCCTTATGGTATCATGCAAGCAAGCTTCGGTACGGTGCTGTTCGAACGTTATTGAGTGCGGGACATCCAGGAATGGATGTACTTGAAGTTACGAACGTTCATATGAACGAAATTAAAGAATTTTTTTCCCGAATTTTTTTTGGCCTTAATCATTTAGGAGGTCAAAAAATGATATTCTGTCAGAAAATTTTTTCGAATTTTTAATTTTTATGGGGTTACTACACTTACACATCACCCATTATTCAGACCTGCCTTATGCAAGTTTGATTGTCGATATTTGAAAATTTAAGAACGTCAAAAATCTTCTTTTTTTATCCCGCGAATTATAGGGTAGGTGAGAATGTTCGGCAAGACCCCTAAAAACCACCCCTATAGTATGCAGACCTAAAATGTTAAAAATTACCATTTTGATTGTCGATAT
>CAKNYM010043295.1:6413-38222 GCA_932195095.1 Andricus curvator
TTGTATTGTATTGTATTGTATTGTATTGTATTGTATTGTATTGTATTATATTTTATTGTATTGTATTTCATTTAATTTCATTGTAGGTTATTTTAGGTTATTTTATTGTACTATGTAATTATTACCTGGTATAGACTTTACATTCATACTATATACACAAATTAGATGGATCAAAAAATTGTATTTAAAATTAATTTTTTCAATACAATGGTAAATACGGATAAATCCGGAAAAAAAACGTCTTTCACTATATTTCAACAAAATATCTGCTGCCTTTTCTAAAAAATTAACCATCATAAAAACTTTTCCATGTATCAATGAAACATCAAAAACATGTTACGAGACAAATTAGAGGATCGAAAGTGAAAAAATTACAATTGATCAAAAATTAAAAAAAAAATAGATATTTTCTTAAAATCAGCGCAAAACAAAAAGTGAAAAAAATAATACATTATTTTTTAAGCAATAATTTTTTACAATTATAGTATTTGTATTGTATAGTATCATATTGTATCTCGAATTGTATTGACGTGTTCATTGTCTTGATGTATTGATTGTATCGATGATTTTGATTGATGATTGTACTGACAGTTATTGTATTGCTTCCTATTGTATAGTATTGTATTTTATTGTATTGTAATTATTGTATTGTGTTGCGTTGTGCTGTGTTTTGTTTTAGTGCGTTGTGTTGTGGTGTGTTTTGCGTTGTGTTCCTTTTCTAACAAATTAGCCACCACCAAAACTTGATCATTTTTCTAAAAACAATTTCATCTGAACGACCAGCTTCGCTGCCTTGAAATACAAAAATACTTGCCCAATTCCTTAATTAAGCCTCGATTTCCGAAACCTGTCGACCTCTCATCAGAATTTCATCATGATCACTAAACCCAAACACATGGGAATATGTAAAACAGAAATTTCAATATTCCACCAGAGATTGAAAATCCCAAGTCGAAGAACCCTGACTATGATTGAGGATAGGATCACAACAAGGATATTAATTTCAAGATAATATATTGCGTTTCGCTCTTGAAAGGATTCATCCAGGTTCTCGTGGTCGCCATTCCTCATCAGGGTGGATGGTGGAAAATGGAAGAGGTCGGTTCTCGGACAACGTCCTTGCTCGTTAATTCACGGCTGCGTGTAAAGCGAGGGAAGAGATGGGTAAAGAGAGCGGGAAGGGGGGAGGGGGAGACAGAAAAGGAGAACAAAAAAACAGGGGGCCAGCTAAAAAGGAGAAGTACAAGATGGCCCCCGGGGGTAGCAAAACCCGTCCGACGACTCTTACTTCTTCCCTTCGGACCCCTCGGGCCTTATCCAGCCTTTTCTTTATTTTTTCGGCCTTTCGTTATGCAGGACATTTTCGAAGGAGGCTTATGCACAAATTCGCTACTGAAGCTGCTAAAAAACACCCCCTTTCTAAATGGGATGTATTATGGAAAACTGAACAAAAGTCTAGAGATAGCACAGGCCGACAAAAATGATATATTTTTTGTACCCAAAAACCGGACTGTGTGACCCTGAAGGATTTTGCTATCCTAAAACCGAATCCGTTATCTAAATTTTTCCTATACGTCAGGTTTTTGAGATATCCTAACCTAAAAGTGCAATAATGTCTATTTTTAGCCATATTTGAGGCAATATAAAACGATCAGCAATTTTTTTCTCTAAAAACTACTAATACCATCGTTTAGCACTTCTTTTTACCTTTCATTTACATTTTTAATCATCTCAAACCAATTTTTTTCTCGGAGATATGACACAATTTTATTTGCTTTCTTCGCCTTCTTTGATAGTTTTTCATTGCGGAACTGAAATCGTTAAATGTGCGATATTTTGGAGAAAAAAAATCGGTTCGGGATGATCGAAAATGTAAATGGAAGATAAAAAGGAGTACTAAATGATGGCGTTAGCAGTTTTTAGCAGAAAAAAATTGCTGATCATGTTATATTGCCTCAAATATGGCTAAAACTAGCCATTTTTGCACTTTTAGGTTAGGATATCTCAAAAACCTGACGTATAGGAAAAATGTAGACAACGGATTCGTTTTTAGGACACCAAATTCCTTCGGGGTCACATAGTCCGGTCTTTGGGTACAAATTTTGTCGGCCTGTGTAGTTATTTTCTGTACCGGACCTGAAACTGAACTGAAATTATAGAACTGAATAAAAAAATCCCTCTATTTTTGGTTAAAAGCTAATTCTTTTTGGCTGAAAATTCCACTTTGTTATTTTTGGTTCAGAATTTATCTCTGATTTACCAAGATTCAAACTTTAAAGAACGGCATCAACGCCTCTGTTTATTAAATTTTCAAAAAATCTTTAAAAACATAAACTAAAAAAGGTCAACTTCTCTAACAGAATCACACAAAAAGCCTTAAAACTAAAGATGTATGTTTCCAAAAATCAGAATGATCGGCTGATTATAGACAGTTAAATAAAAAAGGAAAAAAAAGGTTTGAAAATTCTCGTTCATTTGGCAGAAAAGTCATGTTCCTTGGTTAAAAAAAAAAAAAAACTTTTTTGTTGGAACTTCAATTTCCTTCTGTAAAGCCGTCTCTTTAGGTATAGAAACTCTTCTTTGCTAGAAAATTCAACTATTTTAATAAGAATTTGTAATTTTTGGTCGAATTTAAGTTCAAAATTGAAATCTTTTTTGGTTGAAGTATTAAATATTATTTTTATAGTTTTTGTTGGAAATTCATTTTTTCGGTAAAAAATGCAACTACTTAGTCTTAGTTGAAAGTTGAACTACTTTGTTAAAACTTTATCTTTTTGGTTGAAGATTCTTTTCTTTGTTTGAAAATTTAACTATTTTGTTGAAAATTCTTTCGTTCTTGTTGTGGGGAATTAATTTATTAAACTGAAAATTCACTGTCTGAATTTTTAAAAATTCAACTTTTTTGTTGAAATATTACCTATAATATTTTTCATTGACAGTTCATCTTTATTAATTGAAAATTCATCTTTTTTTATGCAAAATGAACCTTTTTGTACAAAATTACACTCTTTTCAAAAAAAATTCTTATTTTTGACTCGAAAATTCAACTCTTTGGTTAAAAATTCAACTCTTTTGTTAAAAGGTCGTCTCTTTTGGTATAAAATCTTTTTTGGTTGAAAATTCAAATACTTCAGTGAAAATTTAATTTTTTCAGTTGAAGATTCTTCTCTTTGGTTGAAAATGTAACTATTTTGTTGCAAAATTCGTATTTTTTCTAGGTTGAAAATTAATTTTTTTAGCTGAAACTTCAACTGCTTGAAATGTTGAAAATTCGACTTTTTGGTTGAAATATCAATACTATATTTTTCGCTAAAAATTTATCTTTTTTCATTGAAAATTAACTAATTTGATTAATATTTATCTTTTTGGTTGAAGATTCATCTCTTTGGTTTAAAATTGAACTATTTTGTTGAAAATTAGTTTTTTTTTGTTTGAAATTAATTTATTAAAATGAAAATTCAACTATTTGGTTGAAAATTTCATTATTTGGTAAAAATTAATCTATTTTGGTTGAAGCTTCAACTATTTTGTTAAAATTTCATCTCTTTCACTCAAAAAGTCAACTGTTTTAGTAAAAACTTCAATTATTTTATTGAAAATTAATTTCTTTTGAAATTCAACTGTGTTGAAAATTCAACTTATTCGTTGAAAATTTAACCATGTTTTTGAAATATCGTTTTTTTGTTCGTTGAAAATTCAACAAATTTGATAAAAATGATTTTTTTTTGGTTGAAGATTTCAACTTTTTGGTTAAAAACTGTTCTGTTTTAGTTGATGATTTAACTGTTTTGTTAAGAATTCTTCTCTTTGACTTGAAAATTCCACTATTTGGGCGAAAATTCAACTATTTGGTTAAAAATTAATCTGGTTTACTTGAGAACTCAACTCATTTGTTAAAAACTCATTTATTGACTTGAAAATTCAAGTATTGCAGTCAAAAATTCTACTATTTCGTTTGAAAATGAAATTTTTTCTTGAACATTCATCTTTTCTTGGTTAAAAATTCAATAAAAGTTTGATCAAAATTCATATTTTTGGTTGAAGATTCGTCTCTTTAGTTGAAAATTTAACTTTTTTATGAAAAATTCGTTGATTTTTGTTGTTGAAATTTAATTTTCTTAACTGAAAATGCAACTATTTTTGTAAAAATTCAACTGTTTGGTTGAAAATGAACTTTTATCTTGGAACTTCCACTTTCTTGGTTGACAGCTATTTTGGTTAAAAATTGAAAACAATTTGTTGAGAAATTTTTTTTGGTTCATGATTCATCTCTTTCGTTGAAAATTGAACTGTTCGTTGAAAATTCGTTTTTTTGTTGTTGTTGAAATTTCAACTATTATATTTTTCTTTGAGAAATCATCTTTTTTGGTTAAAACTTCAACTAATTTGATTAAAATTCGTTTTCTTGGTTATAAAATTAACTATTTTGTTAAACATCAGTTTATTTATGTCAAAAATTAATTTTTTAAACTGAAAATTCAACTGTTTGGTTGGAAACTAATCTGTTTTGTTTGGTGATTTAACTATTTGGTTAAAAGTTCATCTTTTCACTTGAAAACTCAACTATTTTAGTGAAAGTTCAAGTATTTGGTTGCGAATTAACTTTTTTCTTGAAAATTCAACTGGTTTGCAGAAAATTCGTCTTTTTTCATTAAAATTTCAACAGTTGGGTAGCAAATTAAACTATTGGATTCAAAATTCAATTGTTCGGTTAAAAATCAATCTTGGTAGGAAATTTAGCTATTTTGTTGAAAATTCCTTTTTTTCTTGCTTGAAAATTAATTTTTCAAACTGAAACTTCGTATTTTTTGGTTGAATTGTAGTCTTTTTGATATAAAATGAAAATCTTTTTGGTTGAAAATTCAATATATTTTGTCGGGAAATATCAGTAATTGAAAGCGTTTCATTTTAACGTCAACTTGGTACCTAAATCAATTTTATTAACAAGAATTTATTGCCCAATTTTTATGAGAAATCACCCTATTTTCCCTGTTTTGAGATAATTTTTGGCAGCGAAGCTTGTACAGAATTTTCATGTTGAATGCTAATTTGGCTGAAGACTGATTTAAAGTAGCTTCTTTGTTTTTAATAACTTCCGTTCAACCTTCGTTTGCGTTGACAGATAATTTTACTGCTGGAAGTTTTTAGGGCAATTAAACTAAGCGTCCCTCGGACTCGGAGTCATCCAATGAGAGGCTTGGGCTATATCAGCAGTTAAACGTGAGTGAATATTCAAATTTATTTAAATCATCTGGATCACTTCTCATTGCTTTCTGCTGATTGAAAATAAAATATTAATGAGAACTTGGCGCATATAATTGAGGCATTATATTCGCGTCTCCTTAACACTCCGACTGACGTCAGCAATCGGCTTCCGCATAAATCTTTAGCAATCAACGCTGAGAGCCAATACTCGTATATTACCCTCCTGGAGCGAATTAAGTCTATCAGGAACCTTTCTTAAAGTTCCAGGCAAATGGCTTATTAACTCCACATTAAATTATAATTATTCAAAATTCTAGATATCAAAAAAGTTTTCTTTCTATTTTATTTAGTAGTATAATTCAAAGTATAATCTATCATCTTATTAACTTAATATTCGTTTCTAATTATTTAATATTCTACTTAACAAAAAGGAAGATTCATTGCTATTATAATTTTAATCTCATTTGTTAGATTAGTTCAAAATATAATCTGTGGTATCATATAGAATTGCACGCTTGCTATTTCTCAAGCTAACTAACTCTGTACTTTTACCTCCCTTTATATTGATCAACGTCCATTCATAAAACAGTTTCTTGCTTCCTTCAAAATTGTTTTCCATTTTCTTCTCTTCTTCTGTTTTGATTTTATCTTTACTTTCCTTGATTATTAGTTTTACTTTCCTCTTTTTGTGTCTGAAATCATTGTCAATTCTATTTCTCTCCAAATCGCTAAGGCCTGTTGTGTCAAACTTTCTGTTATACGCTTTTCTCTTTTCTTGGGCGGCTGCTTGGATTTCATCACTCCACCACGAATCACCAGACATTATTCCTACAACCACAGTACCACACACTTCAGTCGCACTCATAATAATGACATCCCGGATCATAGCCGATGCGCCCTCTATATTTTTATTGTTTATGAGCGCCTTGAAAGTTGTCTTATCTGTACGTTCGTTTATCTTATTTTGAAAATCTATTCGCACTTCCGGTTTATTTAATATTCTACTAATCAAAATGGAAGTATCATTTCTATTATACTTTTCATTTTATTTAGTAGATTAGTTGAAAATATAATCTATAATCTATCATCTCAATATCAACTCAATATTCGTTTCTAATTATTTAATATTCTACTTAACAAAAAGGAATATTCATTGCTATTTTAATTTTAATCTTATTCAGTAGATTAGTTAAAAATATAATCTGTAACGTATCGTGTTCTATCTCGCAGTTGTGGTGCCCTATAGTCTCTATCATATAGCATTTCACGCTTGCTATTTTTCATGCTAACTAACTCTGTACTTTTACCTCCCTTCATATTGCTCAATGCCCATTTATAAAACGGTTTCTTGCTTCCTTCAAAATCGTTTTCAATTTTTTTCTCTTCTGTTTTGATTTTGTCTTTACTTTCCTTGAGTAGTAGTTTTACTTTTTTCTTTTTGTGTCTGTAATCATTTTCAATTCAATTTCTCTCCAAATCGCTAAGGCCTGTTATGTTCAACTTTCTGTTATACGTCTTTCTCTTTTCTTGGGCGGCTGCTTGGATTTCATCACTCCACGACGCATCACCAGACATTCTTTCTACAACCACAGTACCACACACTTCAGTCGCACTGATAACAATGAGATCCCGGATCATAGTCGATGCGCCCTCTATATTTTTATTGTTTATTAGCGCGTTGAAAGTTATCTTATCTATACGTTCGTTTATCCTATTTTGAAAATCTATTCGCACTTCCGGTTTATTTAATATTCTACTAATCAAAACGTAAGTATCATTTCTATGATACTTTTAATTGTATTCAGTAGATTAGTTTAAAATATAATCTATCATCTCAACATCAACTCAATATTCGTTTCTAATTATTTAATATTCTACTCAACAAAAAGGAAGATTAATTGCTATTTTAATTTTAATCTTATTCAGTAGATTAGTTCAAAATATAATCTGTAACGTATCGTGTTCTATATCGCAGTTGTGGTTCCCTATAGTCTGTATCACGAAGTACTACAAGGAGACCGCACACCATGTATTTCATCTGGCGCCATCTGGCGATCGCCTTTCCTCCGATTTTCTCCATAGCGAGATTTCTTCCCAAATGAGAGTGCCTCTTCAGAAAAAATTTGTAACTAAATTGTCGTCTGCTACTGTAGGAATCGTAATTCCTCAATTTGCCACATGTGGCGCTCTCATCTGGGAAGAAATAAAAATCTGAGGACAGGCGACCGCGCTTGTGGGCTGTTTACCACCATCTCCGCCACAGGCGTGCGGTTTCCTTGTATTACTTCATGGTCTGTATCATATAGAATTGCACGCTTGCTATTTCTCATGCTAACTAACTCTGTACTTTTACCTCCCTTCATATTGCTTAACGCCGATTTATAAAACAGTTTCTTGCTTCCTTCAAAATTGTTTTCCATTTTTTTCTCTTCTTCTGATTTGATTTTGTCTTTACTTTCCTTGAGCTGTAGTTTTACTTTCCTCTTTTTGTGTCTGTAGTCATTGTCAATTCTATTTCTCTCCGAATCGCTAAACCTGTTATGTTCAACATTCTGTTATACGCTTTTCTCTTTTCTTGGGCGGCTGCTAGGATTTCATCACTCCACCACGCATCACCAGACATTCTTCCTATAACCGCAGTACCACACACTTCAGTCGCACTCATAACAATGACATCCCGGATCATAGTCGATGCGCTCTCTAGATTTTTATTGTTTATGAGTGCCTTGAAAGTTGTCTTATCTATAAGTTCGTTTATCCTATTTTGGAAATCTATTCGCACTTCCGGTTCATTTAATATTCTACTAATCAAAATGTAAGTATCATTTCTATTATACTTTCAATTTTATTCAGCAGATTAGTTCAAAATATAATCTATAAACTATCATCTCAATATCAACTCAATATTCGTTTCTAATTATTTAATATTCTACTTAACAAAAAGGAATATTCATTGCTATTTTAATTTTAATCTTGTTCAGTAGATTAGTTCAAAATATAATCTGTAACGTATCGAGTTCTATATCGCAGTTGTGGTTCCCTATAGTCTGTATCATATAGCATTGCACGCTTGATATTTCTCATGCTAACTAACTTTGTACTTTTACCTCCATTCATATTGCTCAACGCCCATTTATAAAACAGTTTCTTGCTTCCTTCAAAATAGTTTTCCCTTTTTTTTTCTTCTCCTGTTTTGATTTTGTCTTTACTTTCCTCTTTTTGTGTCTGTAATCATTGTCAATTCTATTTTTCTCAAAATCGCTAAGGCCTGTTGTGTCAAACTTTCTGTTATACGCTTTTCTCTTTTCTTGGGCAGCTGCTTGGATTTCATCACTCCACCACGCCCACGCATCACCAGACATTCTTCCTACAACCGCAGTACCACACACTTCAGTCGCACTCATAACAATGACATCCAGGATCATAGTTGATGCGCCCTCTATATTTTTATTGTTTATTATCGCCTTGAAAGTTGCCCTATCTATACGTTCGTTTATCCTATTTTGAAAATCTATTCGCACTTCCGGTTTAATTAATATTCTACTAATCAAAATGGAAGTATCATTTCTATTTTACTTTTCATTTTATTTAGTAGATTAGTTCAAAATATAATCTATAATCTACAATCTTATCAACTTAACTCTGAATTCTAATTATTCAATATTCTAGATAAGAAAAAAAATAGTTTAATTTCTATTTTGCTTTTAATTTTATTTAGTTGATTGATTCAAAATATAACCTACAATCTATATTCTCATTAACTCAACTTTGAATTCTAATTATTCAATAATCTAGATGTGAAAAACGTAGTTTGATTTCTATTTTAGTTTTAATTTCACTTAGTAGAATAATTCAAAATATAATCCATAATCTGCAATCTATAATCTTTTAAACTCAAAATTCAATTCTAATTATTCAATATTCTAGATATGAAAAAGTAGTTTACTTTATATTTTTCTTTTAATTTTATCTAGAAGAATAATTCAAAATCTAATCTCTAATCTATAATCTTAATAACTTAATATTCGATTCTAATTATATAATATTCTGCGTGTCAAAAAGGAAATGTCATTTCTATTTCTCTTTTAATTTTATTCAGTAGATTAATTCAAAATATAATCTAGGTATGATATTAAATGACTTGAATTCATTACAGCTCATGAGCTGTAATCACATTTTAACAAGCTTTAGATAATAAGTATTGTAAAGCATAACATTTTTAGTAGACTTCCTGCATATGTAGGAACATGGCTAATAAATGAGAAACTGGTTTCTTATCAATGACTGTGAATCGCTGTCATAAATGCCACAAAGAAGGATTCTTTCATTATCGTTTTTCCAGCGTTAATTAATTACTGATGCCAATGAGCCATATAAATATATTTTTACTATACAGGTGAGTCGTTAAAAATAGGACATCGCTGGAGACATGTAAACCTTTAATCAATGGATCGTAAAAATTGTAATTAATTTAATTTAATCAGAAATTTAATCTTATTTCATCATATCAAACTGAAAATCTCTCTGAAGCACGTTGTTCAATCAATCAGTTTGCTGACACAATTAATGTATTATCGCAATTTAATAATTTATCTATTCGCGAAATTAATCCTTAAAGACCATTACCTATCAAATAAAGTGGCACTCATCCTTTTAACAAGTTTATGTTATATTTTTTCAAATCCATTGATTGAAATAGTAAAATATATTGTAATAGTCTAACTTAAAATAAAAATCATTATGAGCGTTGTATTCATAACATTTCAAGTAAAACTATTGCATTTCAAGCAAAATAGATGATCTTTTTAACAAATAATTATATTTTGATAAAAAAACGTTAATTTTCAATCTGAAAGATTTCTTTTCTATAAAAAATGAATTTTCAACAAAAAATGGATTAGTTAAATTTTTTATTTACAATTTCAATTGAAAAAATTAATGTATGACTTAAATGATGAATCTTCAAACAAAAAAAATAAAGTTTTTTTCAACCAAAACGGATAAATTTTCAACCCAGAAGTTGAATTTTTAACCCAAAAAGATCAAATTTTTACCCGAAGAGATGAATTTTCAACCAAAAGAAAGTAATTAAAAAAAAAGGTAAGTTTCAACAAAATAATCAAACTTTCATCCAAAGAAATGAATCTTCAATCAAAAAGAATTAATTTTTAATAAATTTGCTCAACTTTCAATCAAGTACTTGAATTTTCAACCAGAAAAGTTGAATTTTCAACAATTCAAACATCTTAATTTGCACTTAAAGAAATTAATTTTCATTTAAAAAATCTTCAAACAGTTGAATTTTCAAAAAAAGGAGATAATTTTTAACAAAGTAGTTAAATTTCCATACAAAGAGATAAATCTTCAACCAAAAACAATTAATTTTTAATAAATTTGCTCAACTTTCAATCAAGTACTTGAATTTTCAACCAGAACAGTTGAATTTTCAACAATTCAAACAGCTTTATTTTCACTTAAAAAAAAAAAATTTCAAAAAAAAGTTTCAAAAAAAAGTTTAATTTTCAACCAAAAAATAAAGTTTCAACAGATTGAAAAAAAGTTTAATTTTCAACAATTCAAACAGCTTACTTTTCACTTTAAAAAATTAATTTTCAACCAAGAAAAAAAAATTTCAAACTAAAGTTGAATTTTCAGCCAACAAAAAAATAAAGTTTTAACAAAGTAGTTAAATTTTCATCCAAAGAGATGAATCGTTAAACAAAAAAATTAATTTTTAATAAATTTGCTCAACTTTCAATCAAGTACTTGAATTTTCAACCAGAAAAGTTGAATTTTCAACATTTAAAACAGCCTAATTTTCACTTCAAAAAATTAATTTTCAATCAAGAAAAAAAAAACAAATTTTCAAAAAAAAGTTTGTATTTCAATAAAAAAATGAAGTTTTAACAAAGTAGTTGAATTTTCATCCAAAGAGATGAGTCTTGAACCAAATAGTTGAATTTTCAACAAATTTGTTTGACTTTCAATCAAGTACTCAAATTTTCAACAATTCAAACAGCTTAATTTTCACTGAAAAAATTCATTTTCAACCAAGAAAAAAAAACAAATTCCAAAAAATAAGTTTAATTTTCAACCGAAAAATAAAGTTTTAACAAAGTGAAAAAAAATTTAAAAAAAAAGTTAAATTTTCAACAATTCAAACAGCTTCATTTTCACTTTAAAAAATTAATTTTCAACCATGAAAAAAAAAATTCAAAAAAAAGTTAAATTTGTAACCAAAAAAAAAATAAAGTTTTAACAAAGTAGTTAAATTTTCATCCAAAAGAGATGAATCTTCAACAAAATAGTTGAATTCTTAGTTTAAAAAATCAATCTTCAATCACGCAAAAAAAAATAATTTTCATAAAAATAGTTGAATTCTCAACCAAAGCGATGAATCTTTAACCAAAAAATTAATTTTCAACAAATTAGTTGAATCCTCATTAAAAAAAAAAACTATTTTTTTAATCAAACAGCTGAATTTTAAACCAAATAGTTAAATTTTCAGTTGCAAAAATTAACCTTCAACCGATAAGAGAGGATTTTCAACAAAATAATTAAATTGTTAACCAACAAAATGAATCTTCAAACAAAAAAATTTATTCTTATTATATTACTTAGTTTCCAATCAAATAATTGAATCGAATTTTCATTTGAAAAAATTCATTTTCAACTCTTAAAAAAACTAATTTTTTAAAATATATGATGAATTTTCAAACAAAAAAATTAATTTTCAACACATTAGTTCAAGTTTCTACAAGTTAGTTGTGTTTTTCACCAACAAAGATCAACTCTTAACAAAAAATGTAATAATTGATATTTCAATAAAAAAAAATGTTTTAAACAAAGTAGTTTAACTTTCAACAAAGTGCTTGTATTTTCAACCAAAAAAGTCGAATTGTCATTAACTTAGTTTAATTTTCAGTTTGAAAAATTAATTTTTAAGCAACAAAAAAAAAAAAAATTTCAACAAAATAGTTAAATTTTCAACAAAAAAAAATGAAGTTTTAACAAAGTACTTTAAATTCTGGCCCAGTATATACTTGAATTTTCAACCAAAAAATATGAATTCTCAAAGGAAAGTATAATAGTTTATATTTCATAATAACAAAAATAAAAACAAATTTTCAACAAACTAGTTAAATTTTCATCCAAAGAGATGAATCTTCAACCAAAAAAAATTAATTTTTAACAAACTAGTTGAATCCTCATGACAAAATATTTTTAAGCAAACAAACAGTTGCATTTTCAACAAAATAGTTGGATTTTCAGTGTTAAAAATTAATCTTAAAAAAAAAAATATTTTCAACCAAATAGTTAAATTTTCACCCACTGAGATGAATCTCCTACAAAAAAAACTGATTTTTAACGGAACAATTAAATTTAAATTTTCAACCAAAGAGATAAATCTTCGAACAAAAAATTAATTTTTAACAATGTAGTTCAAATTAATTTTTGACCAAAGAGATGAAGCTTTAACCAACAAAATGAATTTTCCACAAGCTAGATCAACTTTCAATGAAGTAGTTGTATTTTTCAACCAAAAAAGATTTTAAATTGAAGACAAAAGCAGTTTAGTTCATCTAAAAAAGACGAATTGAAAAAAAAAGTATTTGTATTTATGACCAAAACAGTTTCACGTTAACCGAACAGTTGCATTTTTAACCAAAAACGATGACATTTTTACCAAAAGAGATGAATTTTCTAAAAAGAAAGATTTTTCAGTCAAGAATAAAGAAAAAACAAAAATTTTGTACTTTTCGAAGATTAATTTCCTGTCAAACAGTTGAATTTTCAACCGGAAAATATGAATTCTCAACAAAAATGTTAATTTTTAATCAAACAATTGCATTTTCAAGTTTCAAGAATAAAGTTTTAACAAAGTGAAAGATAAAATTAAAAAAAAAAGTTAAATTTTCAACAATTCAAACAGCTTAATTTTCACTTTAAAAAATTAATTTCCAACCATGAACAAAAACAAATTTTCAAAAAAAATTAAAATTTTCAACGAAAAAAAAAAGTTTTAACAAAGTAGTTAAATTTGCATCCAAAGATATGAATCTTCAACCAAATAGTTGAATTTTAAGTTAAAAAAATCAATCTTCAATCACGTAAAAAAAAAAATTATTATCAACAAAATAGTTGAATTTTCAACCAAAGCGATGAATCTTCAACCAAAAAATTAATTTTCAACAAATTAGTTGAATCCTCATTAAAAAAAAAAATATTTTTTTAATCAAACAGCTGAATTTTAAACCAAATAGTTAAATTTTCAGTTGCAAAAATTAACCTTCAACCGATAAGAGAGGATTTTCAACAAAATAATTAAATTGTTAACCAACGAGATGAATCTTCAAACAAAAAAATAGATTCTTATTATATTAGTAAGTTTCCAATCAAATAATTGAATCGAATTTTTATTTGAAAAAATAAATTTTCAATCCTTAAAAAAACTAATTTTTAATAATTTATGATGAATTTTCAAACAAAAAAATAAATTTTTAATACATTAGTTCAACTTTCAACAAGTTAGTTGCTTTTTTTACCAACAAAGATCAATTCTCAACAAAAAATGTAATAGTTAATATTTCAATAAGAACATAGTTTTAAGCAAAGTAGTTTAACTTTCAACAAAGTGCTTGTATTTTCAACGAAAAAAGTCGAATTTTCAATAACTCAGTTTAATTTTCAGTTTGAAAAATTAATTTTTAAGAAATAAGAAAAAAATTTTTTTCAACAGAATAGTTAAATCTTTAACAAAAAAAAATGAATTTTCAACAAAGTACTTTAGATTTTGACCAAGTACATAGTTGAATTTTCAACCAAAAAATAAGAATTTTCAAAAGACAGTATATTATTATTATTATACCATTAAGCCATTTCCCTTTCGGGGTAGGCGTGACTTGCTCGGTTGGAGAATAGTAGTGTGCATATGGGTATAAAGGTATAAGGTAGGTAGGAATATAGGTATGAGGTGGATAGGTATATAAGTGTTAGGTATATATATTTTAGATTGATCTGGAATTCTCGTGTTATTTATTTAAATGACACGTTTACTCCGCAACACTGCTCCGACCCAGGTTGCTGATCAATCTCTCTAGCGATCACCCCAAGTGAAGAGCCTCACAAAATTGTTATGTATGGTTCTCCACTTGGGCCCATTAGTATCCAAGATCTTTGTTTCAGGCGTCATTCATTCTACTGTCACTCTGTTTACAAACTATTTGTCGCCACACTTTTCTGTCCTGGCATACTACTCTAGCTTCCTTCACGTCCATGCATTTTTTCATGCAAGCTCTTGTGTTCCTATGGCTTCTTATGTCTCTACGGATTAATGTCTCATTTACAGATTCTAACCATTCTTTCGGCGGTCTACCTCTGGGCATTCTGCCATTTACTTTACCTTTATACACTTGTTTGGTCAGTCGTTCATCTTTCATTCTTTCAAGATGTCCGAACCATCTTAACTGATTTCTTTCCCATGTGTCAACTATTGTCTCTTTTGCACCACATTCTTTGAGGATTGTCTCGTTTCGGACTTTGTCCATTAGTGTTTTCCCGCATATTATGCGCAGAGGTTTCATGCCGATCGCGTTAATTTTACTCCTGTCCTTTTCTTGACAGGTCCATCTCTCGCTACCGTATAGTACAGTCGGTACGAATATAGCATTGTGTATGGCCATTTTAGCTTTTTTTGATATGTTTTTATTTGTTAGGATGGACCCTGCTCTACCGATAACCTGTTTACCCTTATTTATACGCCTATCTAACTCCCCATCTATTTTTCCGTCGCTGGTGAATAGACTACCTAGATATACGTACTTGTCAACTTGTTCTAATCTCTCATCATTTAGGACAATGTTGCACATTGTTTTCTCACTCTTTCCCTCAAACACCATGATTTTTGTTTTATTTACGTTAATTTTGAGTCCCATGTCCTTCATGCTTGTATGAAGTTTATTCAACATTCTTTGCAAGTCCTCGACTGATTCTGCCATAACAATCTTGTCATCTGCGAAAGCTAACCCACGTACCTTAACTGTTTGGAGATCTACACCTTCTTCGTCGAAGAGTGCAGTTCTTAGACACTTATCCATGAATATGATAAATAGCCACGAGGACATAACGCATCCTTGTTTCACGCCTTGCGTAATATCGAACCAGTCACTCAGTTTCCCGTTTACCCTTACGCTCGCTTTACTACCTTTATATATTGTTTTTATTGCTTGCAGGAGCCCTCCATTTACTCCGTATTCTTTAAGAACTTCCCAAAGTTTACTTCTATTTACCGTGTCAAATGCTTTTTCTAGGTCAATAAATGCACAGAAAACTTTCTTTCCTACTCTCAAGCTTTTTTCTGTGATCTGTCTTAGGCTAAATATCTGATCTGTACATGATCTTCCTGGCATAAATCCACTTTGGACTTCCCATATTTTTTCTTCTGTGATTTCCATTACCCTACGAATAAGTATTTTTGAGTATATTTTACTTACGGTACTTAGTAGGCTGATACCTCTGTAATTACTGCAGTTGTTTTTATCTCCCTTTCTTTTGTATATTGGTACGATAATCGCTTTTTTCCAATCGTCTGGGACTTTCCCCGTCTCGATACATAAATTTATTAATTCGCACAACCTGTGAGGTATGTACTCGCCACCGTATTTGAGCATTTCAGCACTAATACTGTCTATGCCAGCAGCCTTACCGTTTTTCAAGTTCTTAATTATGTCTCGGACCTCAGTGACACAGACTTTTTCAATTGGGTTTTCTAATGCATTATGTTCTATGTCGTAGTTTTGTTGTCCTATATCTTCACCTCTTAATAGTTCTTTAAAAGAGTCTTTTAAAGCGTCTACTATCCCGTCTATATCATATAGCATTTCACCTTTGCTGTTTCTCATGCTAGCAAACTCTGTACTTTTACTTTCCTTCAACTGTTTATATAGTAGTTTCATTATTCCTCCAAAGCCGTTTTGTATTTTGTTCTCTTCTTCTGTTCTGATTTTTTCTTTACTCTCCTTGACTAGTCGTTTCATTTTCCTCTTTTTGTCTTTGTAATCATTTTTGAGTCTATTTCTCTCCTCATCGCTAAGACCTGTCATGTTTAATGTTCTCTTGTGCGCTTTTTTCTTTTCTCGCTGGGCTGCTTGAATTTCATCATTCCACCATGCATCACCAGACTTTCTTCCTACCACTGCCGTACCACACACTTCAATTGCAGTTTTAACAATGATATCCCGTAATAAAGCCCACGCGCCCTCTATATCTTTATTGCTCGTAAGCGCTTCCCAAGTTGTCCTATCTATGCGTTCGCTTAACTTATTTTGAAACTCTATTCGCACTTCCGGTTTCTGTAAATTTTCAATCTTTATTCGAGTTTGTTTCGTTTTTTCTGTTCTCTTTCTTTTCCATCCCCGAGTTTATATTTCATAATAACAAACAAACAAATTTTGAACAAACGAGTTAAATTTTCATCTAAAGAGATGAATCTTCAACCAAAAAAAAAATTAATTTTCAACAAGCTAGTTGAATCCTCATGAAAAAATATTTTTAAGCAAACAAACAGTTGAATTTTCAACCAAATATTTGAATTTTCAGTGTTAAAAATTAATCTTAAAAAAATATATATATTTTCAACCAAATAGTTCAATTTTCACCCACTGAGATGAATCTCCAACAATAAAAAAAAATAATAATTTTTAACGGAATTATTGAATTTTCAACCAAAGAGATAAATCTTCGAACAAAAAATTGATTTTTAACAAAGTAGTTCAAATTAATTTTCGACCAAGCTAGATCACAAGCTAGATGAACTTTCAATCAAATAGTTGTATTTATCAACCAAACAAGATTTTAAATTTAAGTCAAAAGCAGTTCAGTTCATCTAAAAAAGAAAAATTAAAAAAATATATTTGTATCCATGACCAAAACAGATTCACTTTTAACCGAACAGTTGCATTTTTAACCAAAAAAGATGAAATTTTTACCAAAAGAGATGCATTTTCTGAAAAGAAAGATTTTTCAGTCAAGAATGAAGAAAAGAATAACAAATTTTTGTACTTTTCAAAGATTAATTTTCTGCCAATCAGTTGAATTTCCAACCAGAAAATATGAATATTTCAAGTAAAAAAGATTAATTTTTAGTCATAATAATAGTTGATAGTTCAACCAAAAAAGGTTTTTTATTTCAAATAAAAACAATTGAGTTCAACCAAGAAAGACGAATTTTTCATTTAAAATGTTTAAAATGAGTTGGCATTTAAAGTACATGCCATTTAAATTAATAATAACTTTAATAATTTTATAGACTGGAGAATAATAGTTTAAATAAACATTGAAGTTTATTTTTATTTTTTTCAAACCTTCAGATTAGAAAACTGGAAATATTTCTTGCATTAAATTCATTTGTGTAGGACCATTTGCATGAAAAATATTTAAGAAATCTATAATTACGAGTTTTTACAGTATATTTTCACTAATTGTTAGTAACTGAATTTTAGCTATCGCAATTATTAGAATTTAACAGACAATCAGTTATATTTTACTAATTCAGATTTAGAGTGTAGAACTGGCGTCTAATTTTGATTGGAAATCTCTAGATCAATTTGAGGCTTATAAAAAGGAGTTTCTTTATCGGACTTTGATATATTTTATTTATGGTTATCTTCTCTCAGTATTAGAGTGTATATGGCACTCAAAGATAAAATATATAGAGTGTTCGCCAATATCTGTATAAATTATAATTATAATCCATACAACCTCGCGTTTTACTTTTAGTCACATCCAGTTCGCCTTGGACCTGACCATGTAGGAATTTCTTAACTTCCGCGCCGATCTAACAATCAGGCAATTCGATTAAGGTATCAATATGAATATCAACCAATGCGGAAATCCGTTTGCATGAATTATTCACTGTTCCAAAGTTTATTATCATTTTAAGCATGTATATCAAAATATGAAAGCTTTAAAATATATCTAAAAATATCCCAGAAACATTAAAATTTTCTTTTAATATAATAAAAAAGTATATAGGAAATTTTCAAAACAAAAATATAAATTTTTCAGGTGACAGTTGAATTTTCAATCCGAAAAGTTAAATTTTTGACAAAAAATTTATTCTGAGCCAAGAGAGATGAATTTTCTATTTCCTAACAAGAAAGATGACTTTTCTACCATAAACGAGAAATTTTCAGTCCAAGAGAACGAATTTTGGATAATAGAGTTGAATTTGAGACAGAAAAAGATAACTTGAAGAAAATAGTTTAATTTTCAACAAAATAATTAAACTTTTAAGAAAATAGTTGAATTTTTTCCAAAAAGCTGAATTTTTATCCTACAAAGATAATTTTTCAACCAATAAGCAATAGTTGAATTTCCAACTAAAAAAAAAAATACATTTTCAACCAAAAATGAATCAGTTAAATTTGTAGTTAAAAAAATTAATTATCCATCAGTTGAATTCAACGTAAAAAATCAAATCATTAAGAAAACAGTTGAATCCTCAACCAAATAGATGAATTTTCAACAAACAAGATTAATTTTCGACCAAGAGACGAATTTTCAACAAACTTCATGCATTTTCAATCACAAGTAGTTGTATTTTCAACTTAAAACGATATGTTTTCTACAAAAAATGGAATAGTTAAATTTTCAGTTGAAAAACCCTAATTTGTAACTAAAAAACAATTTATTAAACAGTTGAATTCAACGATAAAAGACGAATTGTTAACAAAATAGTTCAATTTTCATGCTGAAAAGTCGAATGTTATAGAAAACAGTTGACTTTCAGGTTGACTGAAAAGAAGAATTTTCAACAAGAAAGTTAATTTTTTTTTTTTTTTTTTTTTTTTTTTTGGGTGATTCAATCCAATCCAATTAGATTATTACAATTTCACAAATAGGAAAAAGAAATAATCCAAAATTTCAATCAAGAAAGATGAATTTTCAACATAATAGTTCGACTTTCCATTAAAAAAGGTGAATTTTCAATTTACAAAAAGAATTAAAAAAAAGAAGAATTTTCAACCAGTTGAATATAACTAGAAAATACGAATTTTTAACAAAATAGTTGAATCCTTACAAAATTAATTTTTTACCCAAATAGATTAATTTTTAACAAAATACATGATTCTCTACCAAATAGTTGAATTTTCAACTTATAAAGAAGTCAACCAAAAATTAAAATTTGCAACAAAAAAGTTAATTTTAAACTAAATAGTTTAATTTTCTACCAAATTGTTGAATAATCAAGCCAGAAAGACGGATTAAACGAATTCGTTGATTTTTCAACCGAAAACATGAATTTAAAAAAAAAACATGTGATAGGTAATATTTCAACTGAAAAAATGATTTTAATTTTCAATGAAAAAAAAATTTGAATTTAACCAAAAAATACCAATTTTTGACAAAATAGTTGTATCTTTAACCAAAACAGATTAATGTTTAACCAAGCTGTTGCATTTTTAACTAAAAAGGATGAACTTTCAACCAAGAAGATTAATTTTCTACCAAAAAAGACGAATTTTACACAAATAACATGCATTTTCCACGAGAAAAGATCAATTTTCATTTTAAAATATCAAATTTTAAATCAAAATGGAATAGTTACATTTTCAGCGAAGAGAATTAATTCTCAACAAACAAACAAAAATTAATTTTTAGCAAAATAGTTAGATTTTCATCCAAAGAGATGAATTTTTAAATAAAATTAGGAATCTTGAAAAAAAACTGAATTTAAAAAAAATGAGTTGAACATTCAACAAAAGAATTGAATTTTCAACCAAAAAAGTGATTTTTTAACCAAGAAGATTAATTTTCTACGAAACAGGATGAATTATCAATAAAATACATGAATTTTCACCTAAAAGGATGCATTTTTAATTAAACAGTTGAGTTTTACACTCAAAAGTATAAATTTTCAACCAGAGAAGAATCTTTAGCAAAAAAATGAATTTTTAACAAAATACTTACATTCCCATGCAGAAATTTTGCCGTGGCCCCGATCGGGTTCGGATCTGGCCAAATCCGGCGCGGATCCGGAAACCGTCCTGGGCCTGACCCGTGATGAAACACACGGCCCGATCGGTGCCGAACGTGGCAGCCCGATCTGGCTGCCAGGTCGGTCCCGGACCGGATCCCGATTAATTTCCTGTTGATAATATTTATAAAATTTGGGTATTTTTTCTAAAATAATTAATAAAAAACAAAGTTAGTCACGATCGATTTCATTTCCCAGAGCTTCCGGTTCATCGAAATTAATATTTTCTTCCTCTTCATCTTCATCATCAGCTTCAGAACCTAAAATATAATTAAATACACGTTTGTCAGTCTTCTTAGAATATAACCTTATATTTACAAATCGAGACCGTAATTATTTATAGGTATTAAATTATGAGCTGAATAATTTCCTATTAATTAAAAAAAACTAATAATGTCAATTGAGGATAGCCGTGCATATATAAATCTTGAGAAACAAATTTAATATTAATTTTATTATTGAGGTTAGGTTTCACTGATTTACTTACTTACATTTCCGTCTCATAAATATGGTATCCTGGTTATCGCACGGTGTTTCTGAACCCGCGGAGTGCTTTTACGCTTTGGCATTGTTTATTGAATCCTTTTTCACGTATCACACTTGAAATTTATTTCAAAATTGAATAGCTGTCAAAACTGCACACACGTAATTCGCTACTTCACAGAACACATACTAGGTGTCGTTGTAGGCGGTAACCCGGCCACCGGGTCTGACACGATGCTGAAACCGCGAAATATACCCTATCCGGGACAGACCGGGCCAACCCGATCAGGGCCTGATCGGTAAAATGGATCCAGTATGGCGATTTCTGCATGGGTTTTCAACAAAATAATTTAATTTTCATCCAAATGATAGCATTTTTAACCAAACGAGATGAATTCCCAACCAAAAATATAGTTTTTACTCAAAAATTGAGTTGAAAATATGTATTCAACTACAGCTTATGGCAAAAAATGGATAAAATACTGGAAGTAACAAATAATTTATTGTTTAAACAATTCATGAATATAAAATATAAAATTTATGCTTTTAACAATCACGACTTGTGATATATTTATAGCAGAAAAGAGAAAATTCCCAAATCTGAGGTATCAAAAGCGTATAAAGCATATTTTGATTATGATTCTGTTAGAAAAAAATCGACTTTTTGAGAAAAAATTTAAAATTTCGATTATTAAAAAAAAATTTGTTTAAATAATGAAAAAGCACTTTAAAACATTGATAGTTATCACACTAGATCAAAAATAATGATTTTTGGCAAAAAAAAATTTTTGGCAATTTGACAAAAAAAAGTGACATTTTTGAATTGAGGGGTACTTTTCGGGGCACCATAGGAGTAGAAATCCAAATGATTGATAAATCAAATCCGTTTTTAGAAAGTCTTCTACAAGTTCGATAAATTTTCCGTAACATTCTCCCAAACCCAAAAACCCCAAAAATTGATTTTTTCCCAAGAATTTCACATGAGAAATTTAGAGTTCCCAGCTTCAAAAAAAAAACAAATTTCCAATGCAGTTTGAACCACTTTATTACCTTAAGCTTACTGCTTTTATTTGCTATTACATCATTATAAAAATGTTACCATAAGCCAATAATTCATTCTCGTTAGGAATAGTCCAAACTCTCTGGCAGTTAATGTGTTTCTAAAGGCATCTAATTAAAATAAAAGGTTTGGTATGATATATATTTATTTCTTCTGAGTGGTGGAGTCATCAATTTATAAAAAACTAAACACAGTGACAAACAGGAAAAACCTCGAGTATCTGAGATTGAAATACCTTGGTGTAGGCTTTCCACCATACATCATGCATCCTAAAGAGTATAGCTCTTCCTTGAAGCGACACCTTACTGCATTTTCCACATTTCTAGGTTCAAAGCCCTCTATAATTATGAAGAATCTTTTTTATTCCTACGGATATCTTCATTATGTTCTTTAATGAGAGTTGTCATAAATCATAAATATTTTATTATTAGCACGCTCAGATAAAAATGTCTTGAACAAAAAAAAATGTTTTCTTAGATATAGATGAAAATTTGGTTTAATCAAACAACACAGAAAAAAACTAAATGTAATCTTTACAGCGATTTCAGAGTAATCTTTACCTGCCACAAAAATTAATTACATGTGTTAAGATTTACCCACCACATGGAAAATGGTTACCATGGCCACTCTAATCAATCTTGTTTTGTTTCGATGCGAAAACATTCGACTTTATCTACTTGAAAATTAACCGCAACAAAAATTCACTTCTGTTTTTTCTGTGAAATTTTGGCTATTATACAAAATAATTGATTGGCGCAATAAAATTTTTTTGTTAAATATACCGAATACTATATTCAACAAAAGGTTTGGTTAAAACAACAACAAAATTTAATTGGGTCAACCAAATCGTTTCCTGAATGCATCATCATCATAGATATATAGGGGAAACCACCCTACAGTAGATAGGAAAAAAATCAACAGCATTTAACTGCATCAGTTTTCAAAAATGAAGAAAGGTTTTCGTTTTTTAATAAAGCTTACATATTCCATTGAATATTCTTATAGAAAAAAAATATCACGAAATAGTCAATTTAGCTGTATTACACACTTTTATTAGTCCCGGTCAACGGTATGATTTTGACACCTCTGTCCATGAATAGATAATCGTTTCTCGTATTGCTTCTGCACATGACAAAATACTCAATTCGCGATTATTATAATTTATCATTACTATACTTACAAAATAAATAACTTTATTGAGTAAATCATAGTTGAAACTTTCATTATTTTACAAAAATCATACAAGCTTACATTTTTGACATTTTTTTATCTGTGATATTGGGTGAGATTGGTACGATTGGTACGAGATGTTTAATCTTCATACCATGTAATCTGACTTGTGATGACAGAAAAGTGCAAAATTTTTACATATCTTAGCCCTAAAAATGATATCTTTTCCGAGGGACTCCTGAACACAACTAAAATTTCTAGGCTTTTTAATAACTACAAATTTATACTATTTTTTGGTTAATTAAGAAAAAATTAAAAAATGTCACGAATCAAAATAAACAAACACAACCTTTAACTTGAAGCAACTGCGTGACATTTGCAGAGCTGCCAATTTTGACAGCTAAATTTTTCGATTATCTACTGTTGGAAAATGTAATGTGAAATGAAAAGTTCTCAAATATTTATAAATAATAGAGAAAGAACACTTTGTAGCAATAAATATTGTTCATTAAACTTCAAACTTTGATTCTAATGTATAAACATGCCACAGAAATGTTTCACATAGGGAAAAAGTATGAATAATGAAGAAGAAATTTTTTTTTTTCATGTTAAAAATTAATTTTTCGCTCTCACACATTAATTAATTATAACATTTCAATGAAACTTTGTCAGAAAGTATGGTATCCTTGCTGAAATGTTATACTAAAAATATAATTAATATTTTTTGCCAGTTTTCTAGTTAATTAATATTGTCTACTGTAAATCATTATCTACTATAGGGTGCTGTCCTTTTTTATACAGGATTTATCATACCCTGAAAATGATCAATTTTCTTCGAAGATGGCTCAAATTGAAGGTCTTGGCATGTAGATATGCAATACAAAATGAAAAATTCTGTGTTATGCTGATGTTTTTTCGTTATTAAAGATTGAAGATTTTCTATGTTTTTTGTTATTGGTGTTTCAAAAATATAAAACATAAGAAAGATTCGTTTTTCAGACCACTATGCTGGAAACTTTACTTTTATATTGATATTTTTCAGGTTCAAATTAAAATATTTTTCAGATCGTTCAATTTAAACGTCTTGAAATGTAGATGTGCATTAACAAAATGAAATTCGCTATATTACAGTATTGCTTTTTTTTACATCAGTGGATAAAAAGTGAGAAGAAGAATCCGGAAATTTTGTTTTTTAGCCCACTATGCTGGAAGTTTTACTTTTAGTCCAATTTTTTTCAATGATGTCTCAAATTAAAGGTCTTGAAATGCAGATGTGTATTGAAAAATAAAATTTGATATCTCATAGAATTGCTTTTTTGTTACCAATGGGTAAGAGATGAGGAAATTTCGTTTTTTTTAGATCACTATGCAGTTGATAGTCTTAACATTTATGTCAGATCTTAATTGAAAATAAAATTTGATATTTATAGCAATATTTTTTTGTCCTGAAAAGGTGAAAATAAAAAAAAAATTGTCCAATTGTTTAGGGGGATGGCTCAAATGAAAGATCTTGGCATATAACTGCAATAAAAAATAAAATTTGCTACGTTGATGTGTTGTTTTTTGTTAACAGTTGTTAAAAGTTCAGAAATTTTGTTTTTAAACTATCACGCAGAAAGTTTTTCTTTCAGTCTAATTTTCTTGGGATTCTTCCTGTCCTCACCCACGTCAAAATATTACTTATACATGTGTTCTTCCTCTTTAATAATTTCCTACTTTAGTTTTATAATTCTAAAAAAAATGATTATTGAATTGAACAGAAAATATTTCATATAAAAGCATGAGATTTTAGATGAAAAGAATGTTTTTCAAAGTGAGGTGTTATAAAAATAAAAATATTCTTTAGTTTAAAGCAGAAAAATGAAGTATTTCAATCGACAGCCAACATTTTGGGGCTTTTCATTTTCTCTCTAACCCTTTTCCAAACTTCAAATTTTGAAATTTTGAGTATCTTAATCTTTTCAGTATAGGGTGTATCATAAAATTACTATGTCATGATAATGCTTCTGTTATCGAAGACTGAAAAATAAGAAAAATGAAAAAATAACTTTATTTTATAGCCCACTATGCTGGAATCTTTTCTTTAAGATCGATTATCTTGCAAGATGGCTCAAATTATATCGTTTGGTATGTCGATGTGAATTAAAATTGAATGTGCTGCGTTAAAGTATCTTTTTTTTTGTTATCAGTGGTTAAAAAATATTCAAAATGATGAAATTTCGGTTTTAGACCACTATGCTGGCAACTTCACTATTAGTCCGATATTTTTCAGAGATGGTGCAAATTTCAAATTTAGATATGCACAAAAAAATAAATATTATACATCATGCTATTGCTGTTTTGTTATCAGAGATTAAAAAAATATAAAAATTAGAATATTGACAGTTGTTATACCAAGATTTTCCACGCTCGAAAAGTAATGAATGAAATGTGTAAAAAAAAGTTATATTTTTCATTTCTAAAGATTTTATAGAAAAATGAGAAAATTTCGTTTTTTTAGAATTTAGATCACTCTGGTGGAATCTTTTCTCTTAGTATGACAGTCTTTGAAGATTGCTGAAATTGAAGGTCTTGTAGATGTTCATTAATGAATAAAATTTTCTATATTATAGTGATGTTTTTATGTTATCGGAGGCCTAATAATAAGAAAAATGGAGAAATTTCGATTTTTACACCACTAGAAGCTTTTCTATTAGTTTGATTTTTTTGAGGAAAGCTCAAATTGAAGGCTTTTGGAAAATGAAGAAACGTTTTTTACACCACTATATGCTCGAAGCTTTGCTATTATGTCCGTTTATTCAAAGATGGCTCAAATTAAAGGTCTTGACATTTAGACATGAATTGAAACACGAAATTTGTTATATTATAATAACATTTTTTTTTGTAATAAAGGATTAAAAAACGAGAAAATTTCATTTTTTAGACCACTATTCGGGAATCTTTTCTTTTAGTTCGATGTCTTCAAGGGTGGCTAAAATTTAAGGCTTTTGCATATAAATGTGCATTACAAAATATAATTTTCTGTGTTAACTGTTAATGTGTTGTTTTTTGTTAACTGTTGTAAAAAATACAAAAATTTCGTCTCTTTAGTTTTATAATTATGACGAAAAATTATTTTTAAATGTAAAAGAAAAGTTTTTATATGAAAGCATGAGATTTTATATTGAAAGAATGTTGTAGAAAGTTAAGTGTCATAAAGATAAAAATATTCTTCAGTTTAAAGCATTTTTAAATTTTACATATCTTTATCGTTAAGAAATGTAGATGAATATTTTTAATGGCAATGGCAGAAGCACGAGGGATAGTATTCATAATTAATAATTTTTTCTGCAGTTAGCCTATTATAGATATATTTAAATTATTTAATACTTTCTTGCTCTGAAAAATTATTTTTCACATCCACTAGAAAGGTTTCTATATGGAGATATTTGTAAATAATAATGTCTGCTCTCGTCTCTGATGCGGTCGTATGCCTCTTCGCCATTTCAAAAGCAATATGCATAATGTCTGACTGTTAATATATAGATATATATGTATAGAGCACGAGACTTAATTTGCAATTCTGCGATGCCAGGATCATTTAGAGTGGCGCAATAATGGCTCGACTTTGAATTTGAAAACGTAAAACCAGCACGTTAAAATAGAAGGAAGATATACTAATATTATCTTCTTCGTATGTCATTAACGTCTTGTAGACTCTGAAATAATATACTAAAGATTGAAAGCACAAATGCAGAAAAATTAAAATTTGTAGAGATACTTTAGCTACATAGTAAAATGAAAATTATCTTATTTGTTAACGATTAATAACAAAATTTTGACAAGTGAATGATTGAACAAAAAGGAGGAAAAATTTCCGTAAACAATTACTTGCACTATTTAACAAGTGTAAAAATTACCAACACTCGTTTTATGAGAAGCAATAATAATCAGACACTGAAACAGTCTTACATTGTGATAGCTGATCGCCTTAATGGATAATTGATAAGACAATAAAACGCATATTCTGATACAATGTCGATCAAGAGCAAACAGCTATTATGTAAAACATTCTCGTTCAAATGACATGAAATAGCTGTTTACCATAAAGGCACAATGAAAAAAAATCACACCCATTGTTCAATCGTAAATTAACTATAGAACCTGTTTATCAATCTCTAGCGTAGCTGTAATTTTTTTGTCAATAGCGAATGGATATCCGACACTTTTTAATAAAATGTTCTTAAGGCTGTTTATTAATAAAAAAATGAGTGTGTGTCTTTCTACTTTATAGAGCCAATCAAAGTATTTTTAATTAGGAAAGGATTTTTAATTAGTTTAACACAATATATGCATTGATATGCAAAAGTTTATAGTTGCAATTTTTCTATAAATGTGTTTGTACACTTATGCATCATAGATGTAAATATACGTAAATTTATAAAGATTCATTGCCGTTACTTATTTATAAATATGATTCGCCATATGCTTTCTTGATACATGGTACCAGTTCATTTACACCCACATGATACTACTTTTTATGTACCCATTTACGCACACTCTGATCTTGCGCGTGTCAGTGTTAAAAGTGTAAATATATACTTCATACAAATAATTGTATTTTGTATATATGAGTGTAAGCACACATTTGAATTTAAATACATTGCCCTTTCTTTTAATGGGTATAAATGTATGTACTCAAGGATAAGACTAGTCATTCACTCTTCCAATATATGGACAAATGGTATGCGAGATTATAAAATTTACATTTTCAAACCTAATGAGTTATTAAATCCTTCGAATTTGCATTTGAAATTTTAAAACGATATAAATTAGATCTATCCAAATAAAAAAATGATGTTTTTTAAAACATCTGATCTTATGAAAAACCATTTGAGTGAAATGTTTTTCTTTAAAAAGAAACAAGTATCAATAATGACTTATATTTTAACTTCAAGGGCACTTGAAATAAGAAGACAAAGAAATAATGGAACAATCAAAAGCATAAGTTCTGTAATTGAGGTATATCAATTATTAATTTTTTTTAACCCAACATTTAATTTAGAATTTTAAATAGCGTGAACTATATAGAAAATATATTTAATTGTGTCCGCCTGGACGTATGGAATTGTTTAAGGCTTCTCGTTCGATCATTGAAGTTAAGCAGCGCTTGGCACAGTCATACTCGGATGGGAACCACGATGCTGTTATTAATTGATACAAGGTGAAAATTGTAATTGTAATGCTTGGAAAACATGCTAATGAAATTGATACTTTTTTAAAGAATTTATTTTAAAAAACTATGAATTTGGATTATTTAATTTTTTTAGTTTCAATGCTTATTTTAATTATAACAAACTTCAAAAATTGAATATTGAAAATTTTTAGTACATTTTAAGTTTTCAAATTCGAATTGAAACTTGTTCAGTTTAAACGCTTCAAATTACACATTTTTCAGAAACGAGATCAACAAAATTAAAAATTATTAATTACCGTTGCAGCAAAAATCACACCTTCAGATGTACTGTGTGGTTAATTTCTTAATTGTTTATACTCCATATACTTTTAGATTCTTGAATCAATTTTGGAAAATTTTCGACTTTAAACGCTTGAAATTCAGAATGGTTAAGTTCAAAGGTTTACGGAATAAAAAAGCAATGAAAAATTTTTATTTTAAAACATTTGAATTACGAGAAATGCTTCATGTTTAATTTATCCCAATCTAAAATCGAAAATTTTGAATGCTTCAAAATTAGACAATCCTTCGAAGATTACCTGAGAATTTTCGAAAATAGACAGAATTTTTTTTTCAAAATGAATTGTTTTCCGAACGAGCATAGATATTCGGAATTTTCTTTTTTTGGTCGCCGTAGAAATTCTTGCTCTTTTGAATTAATTTTGAGAAATTTGCAAAATTTAGAAAAATTGCAAAATGGTGGCTGGTATTTTTTTAATTCTCGAAAGTAGGTTTTCTCAAAACACCTTTTTTTTTTATTTTAATTTTTTTTATAAATAGATGATAATATTTACTACATAACTCTTGAATTATGTTCTTGGTAAACCACTGCGTTATAATAAAGAAAATTATTTTTAAAATTTCGAATTTTCGCGATTTTCTTGGAAGTAATGAAAAGTACAAATAAACTGAAAATTCATATTGTTAAAAATTTAACTCTTTGCAATTTTTTTCCTTTATTTTTTTCATATTCAATGTGGTTGAAAATTGATATGCGTTGTTAAAAATTGATTCTTCTGATTGATGATTCATTATTCCAGTAGAAAATTCATCTGTTTGGTTGAAAATTTAACTATATTTTTAAAAATTGAAAATTAATTTTTTTTAGTAGAAAATTAGTCTTTTTTGTTGAAAGTTCATTCTTTTGGTTAATGATGTATCACTTTGGTTACAAATTTAACTATTTTTTCGAAATTGTTTATTGAAAATTCATCTGTTTGGTTGAAAAATTAACTATTTTGTTGAAAATTATTTTTTTGTTGGTTAAACATTCATGTTTTTAATTGAAAATTTTAAAATTTTATTTTTGGTTGAAAATTACTATTTCTAAGTTGCAAATTTTCATTGAAAATTCGGCTACTTGATTGAAATTTTAAGTATTTTGTTAAACAATTTTTTGTTGAAAATTAATATTTTTTCGTTTGAAAATTAATTTTTTTAAATGGAAAATTCAACTATTTCATTGAAAATTTATGTATTTTATATGAAAATTCCACTACTTGGTTGAAAGTTGATCTGCGATGTTAAAAATTCATTCTTTTCATCAATGATTCATTATTTTAATTAAAAATTAATCTGTTTGGTTGAAAATTTAACTACTTTGTTAAAAATTTGTTACTTTTAATTGAAAATTATTTTTTCTTTAGTTGTATGTTAGTCTTTTTTTTGTAGAAACTTAAGATTCTGGTTTGAAAATTCATTCTTTTGGTTAATGATTCATAATTTTAGTTTAAAATTCTTCTGCCTGATTGCAAATTTAACTAATTTTAAAAAATTGTTTTTTTCTTTAAATTGAAAATTCATCTTTTTTTTTTAATTAAAAAATTTGATTTAAGATCGAAATGAAATCTACTTTCTTATGAATAATTTTATGCACCGAAATCAAAACAAAGTCACAAATTTTTTTTTCAAATAATTTTGTTAATGTTTTTGGTGGAAAATTAATCCTCTTGTTTGAAAATGCATTTTTTTAAATATTGATCATTTTATTTGAAAATTTAACTAGTTTGTTGTTTTTTTTTTGTTGAAAATTCTTCTGTTTGTTCGAAAATTAATTTTTTTAAGTTGCAAATTCAACTATTTCGTTGAAAATTCATGTATTTTTTTCAAAAATTTCGCTACTTGGTTGAAAGTTTATTTTCGTTGTTAAAAATTTATTCTTTTGGTTAATGATTCATCATTTCAGTTGAAAATTCATCTGTTTGGTTACAAATTTAACTATATTGTTGACAATTTTCTATTGAAAATTAATCTTTTTCAGTTGAAAATTCATTTGCTTGGTTGAAAATATAACTATTTTGAATTCTTTGTTTAACATTAATTTTTCTAATTAAAAATTCAAATTTTACATTTTTGGTTGAAAATCGATTCCTTTAAGTTGCAAATTCAACTATTCCGTTGAAAAATAATGTATTTTTTTATAACGATTTATTATTTTAGTTAAAAATTCTTCTATTTGTGGTGGAAAATTAATCTTCTTCTTTGAAAATTCATTCTTTTGATTAATGATTTATCATTTTAGTTGAAAATTTAACTATTTCGTTGAATTCATGTTTTATTGAAAATTCATCTGTTTAGTTAAAAATTAATATTCTTAAGTTGCAAATTCAAATATTTTGTTGAAAATTCATTATTTTTTATAATTCCGCTACTTGGTTGAAAGTTGATCTACGTTGTTAAAAATTCATTCTTTGGTTAATGATTAATTATTTTGGTTCAAAATCATGTTTGGTTAAAAATTGTACAATTTTGTTGAAAATTTGTTGTTTTTTAGTTGAAAATTAATCTTTTTTATTTGAAAATTTATCTGTTTGGTTAAAAAATTAACAAAGTGTCTCGTCGTACCGAAATTCGGGACGAGTAGTCAAATATTTTTCATAAGTTTGGCTAGTCGTCCCGAATTTTCGGAACGTCCATCCCCTTTCCCAGCTCTCCTAATTTTTCATGACGACTAGACGCAGCCAAAAATTAAACTATTTACTTGAATTTTTTTTTTAATTGATGATTAATCTTCATTAGTTGAAAATTCGTCTATTTTTGGCTGAGAAGTAATTGAGCGTACACAATAACTTGAATTACCTAAAATGGAACTCGTGTGTTTTTTCTCCTTGGAATATTGAATATTTCCTCTTTAAAATGAAGAACTCTTTATTAAAATAAGATTCGTATTATTCATATATCAGGCTATTTAAAACCTTCAATTCATACAAATTCATATATTTTTTTCTCACACAATTCATTCACCTAAAATTACACCTACTACTCTTAGAAGTGAAACGGCCTTGTAAGTTTCTCATGGCTTTCGTTTAGCTTTAGATGATAATTTTCTTTCCTTGAAATCTTCTCGCGAATAGTACTCATTAATAGCAGCCTTGGGCTTATCATAGGCAATCTCATGATTTTATATGTACGCAGGTTAGCTGCACTTAAAACCTAATTTTGCATTTTCTCGCACCAGGAGGAACTGTATCATACATCCTGAATTATAATAAAGGATGCAATCATCATTTTCTGATCATCACAAGTTCTTACATAGATTAGGAAAAAATATATAGAAATATGTGCGGAGAGATATTTGTTTATTTGAGTGTGCCATATATATATATATATATATATTTTTTTTTTTTTTTTTTTTTTTTT
>CAKNYM010043295.1:42770-64316 GCA_932195095.1 Andricus curvator
AATTGTTTGGTTGATTTTCAACCAAATAGTGCAATTTTCTACCACAAGAATAGAATTCGCAACTCAAAAAGACGAATTTTTAACAAAAAGTAAAATATCAAGCAAACAGAATTTTTAATAACAAAGTTGAATTTTCAACCAAATAGTTGAATTTTCAAAGAAAAAATGGATTTATCAATCAAAAAGTTGCATTTAGAACCAAATAGTTGATATTTTAAACGAAAGGGACGAATTTCTAACAAAAAAACCAAGAAAGATTTTTCATTCAAGATAGAAAAAAATGTCCACCAAGATGTTGAATTTTCAACTAAAAAGTTGATTTTCAACCAAATAGTGGAATTTTCTACCATAATAATAAAATTGGCAACCCAAAAAGACGAATTTTCCACAAAAAAGTTGAAATTTTATCAAAAAGACGAATTTTCTACAAAGCAGTTGAATTTTAAAACCGAAAATATCAATAGTTCAAAAATTTGATTTTAAACTGATAAGAAAAAGAACTTTCGAAAAACAAATATCAATTTCAAACAAATCATTCCATTTACAAACAAATGGCTGAACTTTTAAGCAAAAGAGACGAATTTGGAACAACCGGTTAAATTTTTAACCAAATAGTTGAATTTTCAAATTAAATAATATAAATAAATTTTCAACTAAGAAAGATTTTTCATTCAAGAGAGAAAAAAATTACAACCAAATTGTTTGATTTTCAAAGCAAAAACACGAATTTTATACAAAACAGTTCAATTTTCTACCCGGAAATATTAATTTTTAACAAAAAAGTTCATTTTCAAACCAATAGTTGAATTTTAAACGAAAAGCGATCAATTTTCAACCAAAAATAGAATAGTTAAATTCGCAGTAAATGAACTTTCTAACAAAAGAGAGGAATTTTCAAAAGAACAATTTAATTTCCAATAAAATAATTAAATTTTCAATCTACAAAAATGAATTTTCTATCCAAGAAGACGAATTTTCAATCTAACAGTTGCATTTTCGAAAAACGGACTTTCTAACAAAATCGTTAAATTTTCAACATACAAAGATAAATTTCTTACTAAATAATTGAATTTACAAAGAAAAAATTAATTATTTACTGAAAAGTTGCATTTACAACCAAATAGTTGAACTTTTAAGCAAAAAAGTCAAATTTTCTACAAAATAGTTAAATTTTCAACAAATAAGTTAATTTTCAACCTCATAGTTGAATTTTAAACTAAAAGTGATCAATTGGCAATTGAATAGCTTTTTTCAGTTGAAACCATTTATTTTAAACAAACAAAAAAAGAGTTTTTAACAAAAAAATGTCAAGAAGCAAAAATTAATTTAAAAAAAATAGCTGCATTTACAACCAAATAGATGAACTTTCAATCAAAAGAGAGGAATTTTCAACAAAACGGTTGAATTTTTAAACAAATAATTGAATTTTCAACTTACAAAGATAAATTTTCTATTCACAAAGAAGGATTTTCAATCAAACATTTGAATTAAAAAAAAAACATGTCTTTTTAACAAAATCGTTGATTTTTTAATCTAGAAAGATGAATTTCCGAACAAAAAGTTGAATTTAAAAAATAATTCATTATCAACAACACAGTTTTTTACCAAATAGTTCAAGTATTAACTACAATAATGAATCATCAAAAAAAAAATTATTTTTGAAACGAGAAAGATTTTTAATTCAAGAGAAAAAAATGTCAACAAAATAATTTAATTTTCAAGAAAAAAACGCCAATTTTCCACAAAAAATTTGAATTTTCTACCGAAATAATCAAATTTTCAACAAAAAATTTTAACTTTTAAACCAAAAAGACGAATTTTCTACAAAACAGTAGAATTATTAACCGAAAATATGAATTTTCAACAAAAAAGTTTATTTCAAACCAAATTGTTGAGTTCTAAACTAAAAACAACAAAAAATTCAACCAAAAATTGGATCGTTAAATTTGAAGTTCAAACAATTTATTTTCAACCCAAAAAGACGAATTTTCAACAAAATAATTAAATTTTCAGCCAAAGAGATGGATATTCAACTAATACAATATTTTTTGCAATTGAGGTTTTTCGTATTGTTGGTCATTACCAATTTTTGGAAAATGGTTGAATTTTAATGAATGATGAATTCTTTTTTCGGGAAAAACATTCTCTGGAACTGAAGTTTTACCAATTTTGAAAGTAAATTTTTGTATGACTGATGTCTGTAAATTTTTTTAAAAGCCAAAATTTTCTAAACAAATAACTATATTTGAAGCTTATTTAATTATTTTAAAAACTGAAAACAGTAGAGTTGTGGAGAATGTTTTTCCCTAAAAAAGTAAGCCATGATATATTAAAATTCAACCACTTCAAAAAAATTGGTAAGAAGTATGCTTTTAACTTTTTTTCATAATTAAACAGTTTTATTTTATAAGAAATGTCTGATAATATAATTTCAATTTTTAAAACCGTAGAAAACTTTTTTTCCCCAGAGAGAGAAAAGAAAATTTAGATGCTTTACCTGCAAAATAAAATTATTAATTTTCACTTTTTCGAGCATTTCAAAAAGTTGTTATTCACATTTATATTGAACGGCTCTATAAAGAATATAGAGGAAATTCAAAATAATTATTTCATCTTTATTTATCTTGACATGGAATGAAATTGGTAAATTTTGAATTCATTTGAATTTCAAATCGAAAATCTTGTGAAATGTGACAAGCGGAAATGAATAAAATTGAAGCCTCGACAATTCAAATAGAGGACTGTTTTTCTCAGAATCTGTCAGAATCAATTTAAAGTGTCTGTTGAATCGTAAAATAAGTACGTGCTGGGTGGAGAGAGTTGCAAAATATATGCGTATTTATTTTCTCATTGTTGTCATTCAACAAAGATGACCTTTTCATGATTTTCCTCAGGCTCTATCGAGAAATCGATTCCTTATCGTCAATGTATCGCAACGCTTATCTTAGCATCAAATATAAAGTTAGGAATCAAGTGGAAAAGAGTAATTGAAAACAAATTGACTTCAAGAATATATTATCATATGAGAAATTGAATTTTCTTAGAAAATCAAAAAAAATCTTCAATAAAAAAAAATTTTCTTTAAAATGATCGTACTGAAGATGATCCTGGATGATGATGATGATGATGATGATGATGAGGATGATGCTCGTAATGATCTTACTTTAATACCAATAATAATTGGTTTTATTTAAGCCAAAAGTATGCAATTATTATTTTAAATTAATATTTATTTCAGTCAGTGAAATATTAAGTAAGCGAAGGAAGATTTTTATTTTTTAAAAGATACAAGTGATTTTTATTTAAAAATTGGGTAGTTGATATGGTCAAATGTGATTTTGAATCAAAAAAATATTTCTTTCCAACATATTAAAGTCCTTCGGCTGAAGTAAAATTTTTTCTTCATCAAAAGATGTGGTTACTTTGTTGAAAGAAGCGTACCTTTCTAAACCAATATTTCTTGAAAAAATGGGTTTTTATCATGAGTAAATATTTCCGTGATCCTGAAATGCGATATATTTTTCAGAATAAGCATGTAAGCAAGTTGACAAAATATTAATTGATTCAAAGAAACAATTCTTTGATTTGAAGAAAAGAGATTATTATTTAATAAACAGCGTAATTTATAAAGATCAAGGCAGCTTAAAATTAAAAAAATTTGACCTACAAAAATACCATTATCGTTTAAACAATATGAATAGTCGAAATATACAAATTTTAATGTAGCATTTGTTTAGAAGTTAAATGTGATAATAATAATTATAAGGTAATATTATTTTGATAGTACTATTTTTTTTTATTTTCACGGGGTAAACCAAAATTCTCAAAATATTTGAAGCACAGTATCAATGCTAATGCTGAGAACAGAGAAAGCATAGTAGTATCAGATGGCATACCTGGATCATCACATATTTATTCATAACTATAGTTATGAAAAAATATGTGATGATTTTTGGTTAACTTATAACTTATAATAATTGCAAATCAGAAATTACCTATAAAAAGAAATATTTATTTATAATAACCCATTTCTTTTTCATAAACTAAATAAACGTTTCTTCCCACCTATTTCATGAACATCTCATTCAAACAAATGTTCTTTGCACTGAAATACATGTACAATTTAAACAAATGTGTCAAAATATTAAATTAAAAAAAATCTCATTTCAAAGAAATGCAAATGAATTTATTTCAAAAAAGTATTTCCTTTGTTCGAACAAATATTTGTTCGAGTTAATTAATTCCAGAATGCTATTTAAAACTGCGATTTCTTCCAAAGAAAAAGATCAATATTTGATTTCTTTAAGTATTTTTTTTTTCAATTATATGATTATTTACTGGCAATAATAATGTCAACTCTTAGCATCGGATAAATATTTTTTTACGAAATCGATGAATAATTACCTGAAAAAATATCGATTTCATTGATATGAGGAAATATGTCTTCGTGTGTGAAAAACAGATTTAAATAACTAGATTTTCATCTCTCAAGAAATCATTTATTTGACTTGATAACTTTTACATTTATTGCAAAGAACTATTCCTGTTTATTAAAGAAATATCAACCAAAAATTATTTATTTAAGTCGAGCCGTGACTTTTTTGCTTCTAAATAATATTTATTCAACTGCAGTAAAGAAATCCTTAGTTAAACGAAAATAAACCAAAGAAACGCATTTAGTCAAAATAATATAATATAATAAATATAATAATATTTGACTCCTTAAATTAATCAAGAATGCTTTAAATGAAAAACAATAATTTCTAAGACATTTCTACTGACGAAACAGTCGTTTTGACCGATAAATCAGTCAGTATTGTTGACTGAATCAAATAGTCACTTAAAATTTAAATTTTTCAGTCAATAGAAGTGACTGATTTGTTTACTATAATAAAATAGTAAAATTATTTCTAAATTAAAATTCTTCATTAAATTCTTACATTTTAATAAATAATTAAAATCACCCATAAATGACTGATTAACACATTGAAATTCAGAGATTAGAATAATCAAAATGACCGATATTTTCAGTGAAAGTTATTGGTTATATAATTCAAAATTACTGATTTAATTAGTGAAATTTTCTGAGAATATACTTCAGGATGACTAATTTAGTTAATACTACATATTTTATGTACAATAATTAAACATTTTTGAAAAAAAAACATTTTTTATTAAAACTTGATTTTTCAAAAAAAGGGCTCGATCCATTTTTTTTATTTCTCACATAAAATATTCGAGTAACATCAGATAATTAAATTCTGCAAAGAACTGGCATTGAGATGGTTGAGACTCACCGTGAACTGTTTTTGTGAAAAAATTAATCTTTTATCAATGAAATATCTAGGTACAATATTTTTCGTTATTATTTTTTTTTAATGAAAAATCAACCGAATCCATTTTTGGTTCCAAATTTTTTTTTTGTTGGTATAAAATTTATCTTCTTGGTTGATAATATTTTTTTTGTTAAATTCAACTTTCAGTATTTAAAATTAAAATCTTTTATGCTCTAAATATCAACAGTTTTTTAATGTCAAATTCAAATATTTTTTTGTTAAAATGTCAACTATCACATTTTTTGTTGAGAATTTATCTATTTTAATTGAAAATTTTACAGGTTGGTTGAAGGTTTAACTAATTTGTTGAAAATTGATTTTTTTGTTGAAAATTACTCTTTTCAGTTAAAGTTTAACTTTTTTATTAAAAATTTTACTACTCCGTTGAACTATTTTGTTTAATTTTCCTTTCTTTGGTTAAAGATTCATATTTTTTCTTGAAAATTTAACTATTTTGTTGGAAACTTTACTATTTGGTTAAACTACTTTGTTTAACATTAATTTTTCTGTTCGAAGATTCATCTTTTTAGTTGGAAATTAATCTCTTTGGATGAAAATTTAACTACTTTGTTGAAAATTCAAGTTCGAGGTTGAAAATTCTTGTATTTTAGTTAAAAAATCATTTCTTTTGTTGAAAATGTAACTATTCTGTTGAAAATTCATTTTTTTCTTTAAATTACTCTTTTTGGTTGAAAATTTAACTGCTTGGTTGAAAGCTCAAGAAATTTGTTCAAAAATCATTTATTTGGTTGAAGATTCAACTTTTTAAATAAAAATTAATCTCTTTGGATGAAAATTTAACTGTTTTGTTGATAATTCAACTTCGTGGTTGGAAATATTTGCATTTTAGTTGAAAAATCATCTCTTTTGTTGAAAATTTAACTATTTTGTGGGAAATTTGTTTTTGTCTTGTTTAAAAATTAGTCTTTTTATTTAAAAATTCAACTTTCTTTTTGAAAATATCACTGCTTGGTTGAACTAATTCGTTCAAAATTCATTTTTTTGGTTGAAGATTTATGTTTTTTAAGTGAAAATTTGTCTCTTTGTTCGAAAATTGAACTATTTTGTTGAAAATTCAACTTTGTGGTTGAAAATTCTTGTATTTTAGTTGAAAAATTATCTCTTCTGTTAAAAAATTCAACTTGTTTGTTCAAAATTCTTCTTGCTCATTGAAAATTTAAATATTTTCTTGACAATTCAACTTTTTTGCTGAAAATTCTTGTATTTTAGTTGAATAATCATCTCTTTTGTTGATAATTCAACTATTTTGTTCAAAAATCATTTGCCTGGTTAATAATTTAACTATTTTGTTGAAAATTCACTTTTACATAACAAAATTCTTGTTTTTTAGTTAAAAAATAATCTCTTTCGTTGAAGATTTAACTATTTTTTGTTTTGTTTGAAAGTTAGTCTTTTTATTTAAAAATTCGACTTTTTTTTTAAATATCACTACTTGATTGAAATTTGAACTAATTCGTTCAAAATTAATTTTTTTGGTTGAAGATTTATGTTTTTAGGTGAAAATGTATCTCTTTGTTTGAAAATTGAACTTTTTTTTGAAAATTCAACTTTTAGGTTGAAAATTCTTGTATTTTAGTTGAAAAATCATCTCTTCTGTTGAACAATTTAACTAGTTTGTTAAAAATTCTTCTTCCTCGTTGAAAATTTGAATATTTTCTTGACAATTCAACTTTTTGGCTAAAAATTCTTGTATTTTAGTTAAATAATCATCTCTTCTGTTGAAAATTCAAGTACTTTGTTCAAAATTCATTTTTCTGGTTAATAATTCAAATATTTTATTGAAAATTCAACTTCGTAGTTGAAAATACTTGTATTTTAGTTAAAGAATCATCTCTTTTGTTGAAAATGTAACTACTTTGTTGAAAATTCGTTCTTTTTTGTTGAAAATTACTTTTTTTGGTTGAAAATTTAACTACTTGGTTAAAAGCTCAAGGAATTTGTTCAAACATCATTTATTTGGTTGAAGATTCAACTTTTTAATTTAAAATTAATCTCTTTGGTTGAAAATGTAACTGTTTTATTGATCATTCAACTCCGTGGTTGGAAATTGTATAATTCTAGTTGAAAAATCATCTCTTTTGTTGAAAATTCAACTATTCTGTGGAAAATTCGTTTTTTTGTTGTTTGAAAATTAGTCTTTTTATTTAAAAATTCAACTTTATTTTTTAAAACATCACTGCTTGGTTGAAAGTTGAACTAATTCGTTCAAAATTCATCTTTTTGGTTGAAGATTTGTGTTCTTAGGTGAAAATTTATCTCTTTGTTTGAAAATTAAACTATTTTGTTGAAAATTCAACTTTGCGCTTGAAAATTCTTGTATTTTAGTTGAAAAATGATCTTTTCTGTTAAAAAATTTAACTAGTTTGTTCAAAATTCTTCTTGCTCATTGAAAATTTAACTATTTTCTTGACAATTCAACTTTTTGGCTGAAAATTCTTGTATTTTAGTTGAATAATTATCTCTTCTGTTGATAATTCAACTATTTTGTTAAAAAATCATTCGTTTGGTTAATAATTTAACTATTTTGTTGAAAATTCACATTTACATAAAAAAATTCTTGTATTTTAGTTAAAACACAATCTCTTTCGTTGAAGATTTAACTATTTTGTTGAAAATTATTTTTCGTTTTGTTTGAAACTTAGTCTTTTTATTCAAAATTTCGACTTTCTTTTTGAAAATATCACTGCTTGATTGAAATTTAAACTAATTCGTTCAAACTTATTTTTTTTGGTTGAAGATTCAATTTTTTAGGTGAAAATGTATCTCTTTATTTGAAAATTGAACTTTTTTGTTGAAAATTCAACTTTGTGGTTGAAAATTCTTGTAATTTTAGTTAAAAAATCATCTCTTCTGTTGAAAAATTCAACTAGTTTGTTCAAAATTCTTTTTCCTTGTTGAAAATTTAACTATTTTTTTGACAATTCACCTTTTTGGCTGAAAATTCTTGTATTTTAGTTGAAAAATAATCTCTTTCGTTGAAGATTTAACTATTTTGTTAAAAATTCTTTTTTGTTCTGTTTCAAAATTAGTTTTTTTACTTAAAAATTCAACTTTTTTATTGAAAATTTTACTACTTGGTTGAAAATTCGTTTTTTTTTTTGTTGAAAATTACTCTTTTTGGTTGAAAATTTAACTACTTGGTTGAAAGTTCAAGTAATTAGTTCAAAAATCATTTATTTGGTATAAAGTTCATCTTTTTATTTGAAAATTCATCTCTTTCAATGAAAATTCAATTTCCTGGTTGAAAATACTTGTGTTTTAGTTGAAAAATTATCTCTTTTGTTGAAAATGTAGCTATTTTGTTGAAATTCGTTTTTTTTTTTTTTTTTTTTTTTTTTTTGACTGAAAATTACTTTTTATAGTGGAAAATTCAACTACTTGGTTAAAAGCTCAAGGAATTTGTTAAAAAATCATTTATTTGGTAGAAAGTTCATCTTTTTATTTGAAAATTCATCTCTTTGGATGAAAATGCAACTATTTTGTTGAAAATTCAACTACTTTGTTGAAAATTCAACTGTGTTGTTGAAAATTCTTATATTTTTAGTTGAAAAATCATCTCTTCTGTTAAAAGATTCAACTAGTTGGTTCAAAATTCTTTTTCCTCGTTGAAATATCAACTATTTTCTTGACAATTCCATTTTTTATGTGGAAATTCTTGTATTTTAGTTGAATAATCATCTCTTCTGTTGAAAATTCAACTATTTTGTTCAAAAATCATTTGTCTGGATAATAATTCAACTATTTTGTTGAAAATTCACTTTTAGATAATAAAATTCTTGTATTTTGATTAAAAAATAATCTCTTTTGTTGAAAATTTAACTATTTTATTAAAAAAATTGTTTTTGTTCTGTTTGAAAATTAGTCTTTTTATTTAAAAATTCAACTTTTTTTATTGTAAATTTTACTACTTGGTTGAAAATTCATTTTTTTGTTTGTTGACAATTAATTTTGTTAATTGAAAATTCAACTATTCCATTTTTGTATTTATAAAGTCAATTTTGCCTGATGTGTCAGTCGTCGAATCCGCATTATTTCAATCAGTCACTTTTACTGATTCAAATTCATAGTGCACCATTTATGAACACCTGTTTTTTCTTCGTTCCGAGAATATTTCTAAACATTTTGGCCAATTTATCTACGAAAAGAAGTAAACACATAAATAACAAATGAAGCTTTTTTTTTCTTTTCTAATGAAGGATCGATAGTCTTTGCGCCTTGAGATTCAAGATCGGTCCAAAAGCTTTACGTATTCAGCAGAGCAGGCACTCCCATAGGAAGTCTGCTACGTGACATTGATGTCAACTCGGGGCACAAAACAAGAAATGATGAAAAAACGAAAGAAAAAAAATTCCTCCCCGACGTTCCACCTCCAGCATATGTAATGCCTAATGTCGTTACACCGTGTTTACTTGTTAAGTTACGTGCTGCGTCCCGTAAAGACAGGACATTAGAATCGTGTAGAATTAGAATTTAGAAATCCCTTAATTCCTTCCAAGAAAATGGGAGTGCCTGAAAATAGAGTGAGAAATGAGAAAAAAATACCCGGTTCTTTAAAATTTATTATTTTTCATCACCTAATTCCAGGAATTATTCAACCGTTTTATTTACTCTAAATTTGAATCAGCCAAAAGTGACTGATTTAAATAATGCGGATTCGATGACTGACGTATCAGGCAAAAGTGATTTTTTAAATTAATAAAAAGGAATAGTTGAATTTTCGATTTAAAAAATTAATTTTCCAATAAAAAATGAATTTTCAACAAAATAGTTAAATTTTCAACGAAGAGATGATTTTTTAACTAAAATACAAGAATTTTCAACCGCAAAGTTGAATTCTGAATTATCAACCAAAGAGATCAATTTTCAACTAAAAACATATATCTTCAACACAAAAAATAAATTTTGAACAAATTAGTTCAACTTTCAACAAGTAATAAAATTTTCAATAAAAAAATTTGCATTTTTACATAAAAAAACTAATTTCCAACAAAATAGTTAAATTTTGAACAAAAGAGATGATTTTTTAACGAAAATACAAAAACTTTGTACAATAAAGTGAAATTTTCAACAAAATAGTGAAATTATTAACCAAAAAATATAATTTTCAACAAAGTAAAATTTTTAACAAAATAAATGATTTTTCAACTACAATACAAGAATTTTGAACAACAAAGTTGAATTTTTCATCAAAATAGTTAAATTATTAACCATAAAAATGAATTTCGAAGAAAGTATTTAAATTTTCAACAAAGAGATGATTTTTCAACTAAAATTCAAGAATTTTGAAACAAAAAGTGGAATTTTTAACAAAATAGTGGAATTATTAACCAGAAAAATGAATTTTGAACAAAGTAGTTAAATTTTCTACAAGAAGGATGATTTTTCAACTGAAATAGGTTTAACAAAATAGATTAATTGTTAACCAGAAAAATGAATTTTCAACATAATAGTTGATATTTCAACAAAAGAGATGATTTTTCAACGAAAATACAAGAATTTTGAATCACAAAGTTGAATTTTCAATAAGATAGTTCAATTATCAACCAAAGAGATAAATTTTAAACTAAAAAAATTAGTATATCCTCTACCAAAAAAATGAATTTTGAACAAATTAATTCAAATTTTAACAAGTAATACAATTGTCAATAGAAAAATTTGCATTTTTAAATAAAAAGACCAATTTTCAAACAAAACAAAAACAAATTTTCAACATATTAGTTAAATTTTCAACAAAAGAGATAATTTTTCAACGAAAATACAAGAATTTTGTACCATGAAGTGCAATTTTCAACAAAATAGTGAAATTATTAAGCAGAAAAATTATTTTTGAAAAAAGTAGTTAAATTTTTAACAAAATAACTGATTTTTCAACTAAAATGCAAGAATTTTGATTTTTGAACAACAAAGTTGAGTTTTCAACAAAATAGTTAAATTATTAACCAGAAAAGTGAATTTCAAACAGAGTAGTTTAATTTTCAACAAAAGAGATGATTTTTCAACTAAAATACAAGAATTTTGAAACACAGAGGTAAATTTTTAACAAAACAGTTGAATTATTAACCAGAAAAATGAATTTTGAACAAAGCAGTTAAATTTTTAACAAAATAAATGATTTTTCATCTTCAATACAAGAATTTTGAACAACAATGTTGAATTTTCAAAAAAATAGTTAAATTATTAACCAGAATAATGAATTTTAAACAAAGTATTTAAATTTTCAACAAAGAAATGATTTTTCAACTAAATTACAAGAATTTTGGAACATAAAGTTAAATTTTTAACAAAACAGTTGAATTATTAACCAGAAAAATGAATTTCAAACAAAGTAGTTAAATTTTCTACAAAAGAGATGATTTTTCAACTAAAATACGTTTAACAAAATAGGATAATTGTTAACTAGAAAAATGAATTTTCAACAAAGTAGTTTAATTTTCAACAGAAGAGATTTTTTTACAACTAAAATACAAGGATTTTCAACTAAAAAGTTGAATTGTCAACAAAATAGTTAAATTTTCAATGAGAAAAATGGTTTTTGAACAAACTAGTTACATTTTTTAACAGAAGAGATGATTTTTTAAACTATAATACAAGAATTTTCATCTACAAAATTGGTTTTTCAACAAAATAGTTAAATTTTCTACCAAAGAGATGAATTTTCAAATAAAAAGAAGAATCTTCAACCAGAAAAATCAATTTTTAACAAATTAGTTCCACTTTCAACCATTTAGCCAAATTTTCAACCGAAAAGAAACGAATTTTCAACATAACAGTTACATTTTTAACAAAAAAGATGATTTTTCAACCTTAAATAGAAAAATTTTCAACCACGAAGTTGAATTTTCAGTAAAATAGTTACATTATTTTTTTTTTCAAGCAAAGAGTTGAATTTTAAACTCAAAAGATGAATCTTTAACCAAAAAAGTGAATTTTGAATAACGTTATTCAACATTCAACAAGTAATAAAATTTTCAATCGAAAAATTAGCATTTGTAAATAAAAAGACTAATTTTCAAACAAAACAAAAACGAATTTTCAACAAAATAGTTAAATTTTGAACAAAAGGAATGATTGTACACGCAAATACAAGAACTTTGTACCATTAGGTGAAATTTTAAACAAAATAGTGAAATTATTAACCAAAAAAATTAATTTTGAACAAAGTAAAATTTTTAACAAAATAAATTATTTTTCAACTACAATACAAGAATTTTGAACAACAGAGTTGAATTTTCAACAAAATAGTTAAATTATTAACCAGAAAAATTAATTTCAAACAAAGTATTCAAATTTTCAACAAAGAAATGATTTTTCAACTAAAATACAAGAATTTTGAAACAAACAGTTGAATTTTCAACAAAACAGTTGAATTATTAACCAGAAAAATGAATTTTTAACAAAGTAGTTTAATTTTCAACAAAGGAGATGATTTTTCAACTAAAAGACAAGAATTTTTAACCACAAAGTTGAATTCTTAACAAAATAGGTTAATTGTTAACCAGAAAAATGAATTTTCAACAAAGTACTTTAATTTTTAATAGAAGAGATTTTGTTACAACTAAAATACAAGAATTTTCAACCAGAAAGTTCAATTGTCAACAAAATAGTTAAATTTTCAATGAGAAAAATGGTTTTTGAACAAACTAGTTAATTTTTTTCACAGAAGAGATGATTGTTTTTACTAAAATGCAAAAATTTTCATCTACAAAGTTGTGTTTCCAAGAAAATAGTTAAATTCTCAACCAAAAAGATGAATTTGCAACTATAACACAAGAATTTTCAACCACGAAGTTGAATTTTCAATCAAATAGTTACATTTTTTTCAACTAAAGAGATTAATTTTAACTAAAATGATGAATCTTCAACTGAAAAATACAATTTTGAATAACGTAGTTCAACTTTCAACCAAGTAGAAAAATTTTAAATAAAAAATTTAAATTTTTAACTAAAAAGACTAATTTTCAACCAACAAACAAAAACGAATTTTCAACAAAATAGTAAAATTTTCAACCAAACAAATAAATATTCAACTAAAATTATGAATCCTTAACTAAAAGAATTAATTTTTAACAAAGTAGTTCAACTTATAACGAAATAGTGGAATTTTAAAACAAAAAGTGAAATTTTTGCCCAGAAGATCAATTTTCTACCAAAACATACGAATTTTGAACAAAATACATGCATTTTTCACCAAATATATGAATTTTTAATCAAATAGTTGAATTCGAAGCTAACAAAGATTAATTTTCTACCAAAAATGAATTAGTTAAATTTTCCATTAACAAGATTACTTTTCAACAAAAAAAAAAACGAATTAAAAAAAATTAGGGAAATTTTAAACCAAAGGGATAAATTTGTAAACAATCAAACATAAATTTCAACCAAGAAGTTTAAATTTCTGTCAAAAAATACGAACTTTCAAAAAATAGATGAATTTTCAACCAAAACTGGAAAAGTTAAATTTTCATTTAAAAAATTAATTTTCAACAACAAAAAATGAATTTTCAAACAAAAGGATTAATTTATTTTTAAAAACAAACAAATTTTCAAGAAAATAGTTGAATTTGTAAAAAAATATTTGGTTTTTCAACTATAATATAAGAATTTTCAACATATTTAATGCCTGATGTCGTTACAGTGCTTCCTCCCGTAAAGCCAGGACATTAGAATCGCGTGTAGAATTAGAACTTCGAATTGCCTTAATTCCTTCCAAGAAAATGGGAGTGCCTGAAAATAGAGTGAGAACTAAGAAAAAAAAACCCGGTTCTTTATAATTTATTATTTTTCATATAATTCCAGGAATTTTCGATTAACAAAATAAGTTTTCAACAAGAAAAAAAAACTCTTAACTAAGTTCAACTCTCAACCAAGTAGTTGAAATTTCAACAAAAAAGATTAATTTTAAATCAAAAAGAATGTTTTTCTTTAAAGTTTGACTCACTCATGAAATCAGTCATTTTGAACGATCCAAACTGTTGGATTTTCAACTAAAACAGGTAAATTTTGAATCAAAAATGAAACAGTTCAATTTTTAACAACAACAAAAAACAGATTTTTAACCAAATCCATTGTTTAACGTTCAATAAAATAAATGAATTTTCAACGAAAATGATAAATATTCGACAAAAAAAAATCAAATTTGAACAAAGTAGTTCAAGTATCAACCAAATAGTTTAATTTTCAACAAAGAAGATGAATTTTCAACCAAAAAAAATTATGTCTTACCAAAATAGACGAATTTTCAACAAAATAGATGAATTTTTAACCGAAAATTGAAATTTTCACTATAAAAAATATTAATTTTCAATCCAAAATGGAATAGTTAAATTAACAATGTGAAACCTCAGCCAAAGAAATAAAGCTTTGACAAAGTAGTTAACCTTTCAGTTGAATTTTCAAAAACAAGATGGAATAGTTAAATTTTCAATTAATAGAATTAATTTTCAACGATCACAGAACGAATTTTCAAGAAAATAGTTGCATTTTGATCCAAAGAGAAAAAATTTTCAACTAAAATGATGAATCTTGAAAAAAAAAATTAATTTTTAAGAAAGTACTATAGTTCATCTTTCAACCAAGTAGTAAAATTTGCAATAAAAAAAGTTGAATTTTTAATTAAAAAAGAGTAATTTCTAAACAAAAAATTTCTTATTTTAGTGACTATTTGATTCAGACTATTTCGGCAGTAACAATGAATGAACTTTCAGTCAAAGCATGCTTGTGTAATATAATCAGTCAAATTTTGGCTCATTTAGGTTTAAAGTGTGCTTCTGCATTCTTTTGAATTCTTTTGCATTTTTTTCGATTATTTCGATTTTCTTAATTCTTTTGAATTATTTGAATTCTTTTGAATTGGGACCATTCTCTTCTTTAATTTTGGATGAAATATTAGAACTTACGTTTAGTCGCTCTTTTGCTTAAACTTAAACCCTTAGATTTGAGCCCTAAAAAAAGATCCCAATTTTTCAATGTCAAGTGACACGTGCAACCTTCTTAAATTTGTTTAAAACCTAAAAATATATTATAAAAAAATACTTTTTCGAGAAAAATCGATCATGTTTCCTAAAATATCCACTTTAAATGATGTAAAATTCAAACTAAAATTAAATCAAAATACATCTAGTTTTTTAAACTTCGAAAGGCTTACCCCCTGAGATTGAGGAGTTCCCCTGGGGAAAAAAGTTACCACGTCTTTTATCTTTTTTCGATAAAATTATTTTTAGAACTCGCTCAAGACACAAGAACTAGAATTGACCTTTAAAGCATGTACCATTATTTTTGTTATAAAAAGAAATATTATGGGATAATTTATTTTCCACAAGTTACTATTATACCCGGTGAGATTTTTAAATCACCTAAATTTACGATTCTTAGAAAACATAACCTTTAAAGTATTTTTATATTCTAAAGTACTTCTCCAAATTATGCCTTTCTAATAAAAATTGAGCAACTATATTTTATATAAATGAAAATGTATTGAGGGATAGAACAGAATTTGTATTTAAACAGAAACAAATACACGTGGTAATTTATTTGCTGAATTTAAACATTTAAAGGGGTGACTCGAGATAAAACAAAATCTGTAGGTTATTTATTGTAGCTTCCCCTCACACAGCTTTGTACTTAATAAGGAATAAAATACGAAACATAACAAATTTTCCATTTTCAATTAGTAATTTAGGAATATTATAATCGAAATCTACGTTTTCTCAAACAATTTCAACAATATGTTACTCAACTTAATAAGATGAAAATAAGAATAAGTGCACTGTTAGAAATTTCTGTTTCGTAAAATGACGATAAATTCAGGAAAAACAAGTTACAAATTACCTAATTTTCAGTTCTTCACTTTTTCTTGAAAAATATTTTCGAACTTCTGCATTGATTGACTTTAGATTCATCTATTCTTTATTTCCTAAGCTTCGGATCGTACGACATTTTTGACATTTTGAACAAAAAATCTTTCAAAAATTTAGTATTTTAATTTGTAACACTGATTTAGTTGAACAATTGCAAGTCGAAAACATTTAAAATCGAATAATTACAAATCGGATTTGTAAAGAATAAATAAATTCATAGATATAAAATAAGCAAGTTGAAAAATTGAAGGAAAAAAAATGTCTTAAGGCCATGTTACGATTGGGTCACGCGACCGGATTCCTACCTTATCGACACTTTTTTTCAAAATCAACTTACGTTCACACGAAACGCGATATCGAGTTGAAAATTTGGGATATTAAATAAGAAGCGCTAAGAAAGGCGGCTCTGGTTCTAAATTTTAATAATCATGAAAAAAGCAAAAAAAAATTATTTACAAAAATAACTTTTTTCATAATTATAAAAATTTAGGACCAGAGCCGCCTTTCTTAGCGCTTCTTATTTACTATCCCAAATTTTCAACTCGATATCGCGTTTCATGTGAACGTAAGTTGATTTTGAAATTAAAGTGTCGGTAAGATAGGAATCCGGTCACGTGACCCACTCGTAACATGGCCTTAAGGTTTAGAATTTTTTAATTGCCTTTCAAGAAACCTCGAATAGGCCTTATAATTCGAGATCAAAATTATGTAGCAACCCAGGTACGAGAAATTTAGATAAAAAGTTTTATTCATAATTTCATAAAATGACAATAAAATATCAAAACAGCTTTCAATTTTTTTATAAATAAATAAATATGACGAAAAAAATGGCCATTTTTTTCATTTAACGTTCCTTGTGCTCGTCAATAACAGGAAAAGGATTGAAATCGCCTAAGTTTCATAGAGTAACATTAGTTCAAGATGTTCCAATATTATATAATAAATAAACAAAAAATGTATAAAAAATTATTTGTTGGAAGAATGTTTTCTACGAAATTCGTTTTTTTCGATGTCAGTTTTTTAAATTGGGAACTTTATGATAATTTCAGCAACATTAATAATTTCTTGATTAATCTTATGATTTTTGCAAACAAATTTAATAAACAAATGCATTATTTGGGCATTTGTCGGCAGAAAAATTAGTTTTTTTTCAATGCCAGTCCTTTCAGTTGGGAACTTTATGACAATTTCAATTTCAGTTTCATTTCAATTTCAATTTCAAAATTTATTATGAATATCCCAATTAAAAAGTCTAACATAAAAAAAAAAGAATTTTTTCGTCGACAGATGCCCCAATAATTCTTTTTTTTGTCAAATTTATTTTAAAAAATCATAAAATTGATCAAAAAATTATTAATTTTGCTGAAATTATCATGAAGTTCCTAATTAAAAAAAGTTGACATCGAAAAAAACTAATTTTTCTGTCGACAATGCCTGCTTAATGCATTTGTTTATTGAATTTGTTTTAAAAAAATCATGAGAATAATAAAAAAATGATAAATTTTGCTGAAATTATCATAAAATTCCTAATTTAAAAAATTGACATCGAAAAACACGAATTTTTATGTCGAAAAATGCCTGATTAATGCATTTGTTTATTAAATTTGTTTATAATATTTACAATGATGATCTCAAGAAGAAATTTCTTCGTCATTTTATTGTTTCCATCCAAATTTCTTGCGACATAACTTTAAAAACCGTAAAATTATGGATAATCGTAGAAAACATTCTTTGAACAATTAATTTCATTATGAAAATTTTTTTGTTTATCATATAATATTGGAACATCTTCAATTAATGTTACTCTATTGAACTTAAGCGATTTCAACAATTTTCCTGTTATTGACGAGCACCAGGAAAGTTAAATAGAAAAAATGGCCATTTTTTTCTTCATATTTATTTATTTATAAAAATTTATAAATGTAATGTAGGTGAAAAATTTTGTTAGATAAAATGTTATTGTAGCGTGTTTCGTTTTTCAAAAAAGTTAATTTTTTTATTTTGAATGTATTTTTATAACAAATTTGTAGATCTTTTTTGGTTGAACAACTTTTGTCTATTTATCTTTTTTCGTACCTTGCGTCGTTTTTCCACATTTTATTTTATGCATAATGTTATTTTACACGATTGAAACAAAAATTACGCATCTTATCAAACAATGATGGATAAAAAATGTGTAGCTCTTTTCTGAGTGAACAACTTTTGTCTATTAATTTTTTTCGTGGTGTGTGTCGTTTGTCAAAAAATTTAATTTATTTTATTCTTAAATCTGTTTTTTACAAATGAAACAAACCATCAAAAAGTTATTCATGGCAAATTTGTAGCAATTTTTTGAGTGCACAATTTTTGTCTATTCATCTTTTTTCGTATCTTGTATATTTTTACCGCAAAATGGAATTTTTCATTATTTTTTTGTGCGATAAAAATTTGAATTTTCGATTCTTCAAGAAAATTTAAAAAAGTCTGATAACAATATTGTAGGTTGTTCAAAAATAAACATTTTCCTTTCCTTGACTTTTTTCATACTTGAAATGTTCATTTTTGTTTGTTTTTTGGAATTTTGTAAATGCTATAACTCCAGTAATTTTTGTTTTATCAAAAAAAGTCATCGTGATATATTGTTTGTCTTTTTGAGTACTACAAACATCCGCATATGGAATTTCTAAATTTGAAAAAAGTGGACTGAAAATTTTTGAAAAAGTGCTCACTTTTTTAATTTTTATCGAAAATGGCTGGCTAACGAACTTGACCTTACCTCTAGGACAGTTGAAGAGTATACTAAAGCTTAATCCAATCTGTCAATTCTTTCGAAAGTTATCGTGCTAACAAAATCAAAATCTACATACATACACACATAGATACATACAGAGAGACACATTCGCGAAAACCTGTTTTTTGGGTTCAGAATGTCTCGAAACGTGGACATTTCACAAAAATGGAGGGGGTCAAATTTTACACAAATCTAATACCTTCTCTGATGAGCATGTAATACAAAAATTGAGAGCCTAATTAAAAAATCAGGCTCGACAATACGTTATTTAGAACCAAAAAAGTAATTTTTCCCCCCACTGTGCGATGCCCAAGCTGCGTGAGTGGAATTTGGATGGTGGGGGTAGCGCAAGCAGGTATATGGCGATCAAATGGGCATTGCCCACCCTAATAATTAGGTAATAATTTGTCATAATTGATATTGTGATCGATAGTATAGTAATCGATGAGATTTGATATCAGGAACATAACTGATAAATTTAATTATTGTCGAACGGATTTTCCTGCGACCGATAATGAAAAAGATGATAAAGTTGCTTAACCTCCCAGGCGAAAGTATCGGATAGGAATTCCCTCCGAACCAATCCGAATCATTCCCGAATCTGTTTCCGAACCAATCCGAGTCAATTCGAACCAATCAGAACCAAAGTTTCTATCCAAATGAATCCGAGTTTGGATTGAATTGGATTCATTCGGATTGAAAATCATTTTAGGTCAATCCGAGTTCAGATTCATTCGGATTGAAAATTTGGTTCGGTATTATTCGGATTAGAAGTTCGGATTGAACCGGATTGAGTCGGATTAATTTTTGACCGATTTGGATCGAACGAAATGTAGAAATTTTTTCGAATAGGTTTCTAATCAACTCGGAATGGTTCGGATACAGATTCCGGAATGATTCGGATGATTTCGGATTGGTTCGGAAGGAATTCCTATCCGATACTTTCGCCAGGGCTACTATATACAATAAAGCATAAAGAATAAGACTGACGCCTTCTGAATCGGACTGTACGTAAATTTGTATCAATTGCTCGTACAGCTGCTTCAATTTATTGTGGGTTTAGAAACAATGAGTGGGGTCAACTGGTCCCTTCTTGTCATAATGTCCCAACCCTCGTTGGTGTCGCCACTGACGTCACTCTTTCGACCGAAATTATCAGACCTCTATCTTTGTCATCGAACTCTGAATAAGAGGCTTGCTTGCATTTGTCTCCAGACTCCTGGTCCACAGTCCCTCGTTTCATTTAAATCTCCCAATTCAAAGTCAACTGACTTGCAAACAAAAAGATTCAAAATTCCAATCCGTCCATGTACGCATTTCAGTTTAAATTGTCTCTAATCTAAAAGTACTTACAATTAAAAGTGCCTCATATTGAAAATAGTGATGATGAAAAGGTATACTTAAAGAAAAATTCTAGACTTCAGTCTGTTTCCCCCATTCCCATCTTTCCCCTTTTTGCTTCCTCATAGAGACATAGAGGAAGCTTTGTAATGGTAACATTTTCAAAAAAATTTTAATTCATTTAATTAAACCTTCCTCAATTGTCCGGCTGTGTGTGTGGATGTCACACTTTTTTGTGAACACGATAACTTGAAAACGGTTGCAGATAAATTGATAAAATTTGGAGGGCTCATTTTAACCACTAATATTTTGAAACTGACCAAAGGATTATGGTAATTTATATATTTTTTAAATCGATTTTTAAAGTAAAAATTTTCTCATTCTCATAATTCAAAGTTGATGCAAGAACAAAAAAAATGGGTTGATTCGAGTCCAATCGATTGACCTATAATAATAATACATTTTATTGAAGAGTAAGGAAGCTATGGTATACCATTAAGCCATTTCCCTTTCAGGGTAGGCGTGACACTACCCGATTCGAGTAGTGTTTCTAGGTTAGTCTCTTGTAGTAAATAACTACAAGTGTGGGCTCACCACACCCACGATGTGCCAACAGCACTCAGTTTTCTCGAATGGTCACCCATCCAAGCACTAACCGCGCCCAACGCTGCTTAACTTCAGTGATCTGACGAGAACTGGTTTTTTTCAGCGTGGTATGGCTGTTGGCATATGGTAATGCATAATATTTGAAAATACGGTTTTTTATAGTAAAACTTTTTTCATTGGCATAATTCAAAGTTGATGCAAGGATATAAAAGATTCCTTGGTTCAAGACGAATCGATTGACCTTTAATATTAATACATTTTATTAAAGAGTAGGGAAGTTATGGTAATTTATATATTTTGAAGATCGGTTTTTTATAGTAAACCTTTTTTCATGAACATAATTCAAAGTTGATGCAAGAACAGAAAATATGTGTTGAGTCGAGTCCTATCGATTGACCTATAATATTAATACATTTCATTGAAGAGTAGGGAAGCTATGGTAATGCATAATATTTGAAAATACAGTTTTTTATATTAAAACTTTTTTCTTCAACATAATTCAAAGTTGATGCAAGGATATAAAAGATTCCTTGGTTCAAGACGAATCGATTGACCTACAATTTTGATACATTTTATTAAAGAGTAGTTAAGTTATGGCAATTTATATATTTTTAAA
>CAKNYM010043295.1:64326-78316 GCA_932195095.1 Andricus curvator
ATTTTATTAAAGAGTAGTTAAGTTATGGCAATTTATATATTTTTAAACACGATTTTTATAGTAAAAATTTTCTCATTCTCATAATTCAAAGTTGATGCAAGAACAGAAAAAATGGGTTGATTCGAGTCCAATCGATTGACCTATAATATTAATACATTTCATTGAAGAGTAAGGAAGCTATGGTATACCATTAAGCCATTTCCCTTTCAGGGTAGGCGTGACACTACCCGATTCGAGTAGTGTTTCTAGGTTAGTCTCTTGTAGTAAATAACTACAAGTGTGGGCTCACCACACCCACGATGTGCCAACAGCACTCAGTTTTCTCGAATGTAATTTATATATTTTTTAAATCGATTTTTATAGTAAAAATTTGCTCATTCTCATAATTCAAAGTTGATGCAAGAACAGAACAAATGAGTTGATTCGAGTCCAATCGATTGACCTATAATAATAATACATTTTATTGAAGAGTAAGGAAGCAATGGTAATGCATAATATTTGAAAATACGGGTTTTTATAGTAAAACTTTTTTCTTCATCATAATTCAAAGTTGATGCAAGAATATAAAAGATGCCTTGGTTCATGACGGATCGATTGACATACAATATTAATACATTTTATTAAAGAGTAGGGAAGTTATGATAATGTATATATTTTTAAAATTTATATTTATAGTAAACATTTTCTCATTCTCATAATTTAAAGTTGATGCGAGAATAGAAAAGTTGTGTTGATTCAAGACGGATCGATTGACCATTGATACATTTTATTGAAGAGTACGGAAGCTATGGTAATGCGTAATATTTGAAAACACGATTTTTTATAGTAAAACTTTTTTTACTAACATAATTCAAAATTGATGCAAGAACGGAAAAGATTCCTTGATTCGAGGTAAATCGATTGATTTATTATATTAATACACTTTTATTGAAGATTAAGGAAGTTATGCTAATTGATCTGTTTCAAGCAGAAAAACTTTTTTCATCGACATAATTCAAAGTTGACGCATGAATAGGAAAGACTTTTTGATCATAAATTTTCAAATAGAGTAATTCTGACAATTTTTGTGTAAAGAGATCATAAAGCTGAGAAAGGGATAGGATGCGACAGAACTCTTCCCTTCGCTTTTCCAGCTCAAAAAATTATCTGATTTGTCTTTGTATTTAAAAATTTGTTGTATTATTTTGTAATTTTGTATTTTTTGTAAATTTCTATTTTTAAATTGAGCAAATGAAGACTTTGGTTTGTCTATTATTGAAAAAAATAACTGATGCTTTCTCTATGAGGAAGCAAATACATTTGCTAACGGGAAGCAAAGTGCTCGTGAAATGAGCACCATATAATTATAAATACAAACAAAGTGGAAACACTCGAGATCGATTTCACAGCTAGTTTTAAATATTCCTCTTTTTTCCCCTGTTTTCAAGAAACTTTCCTTTTTTCTCGTTTATTCGCTTAAATGCTTACTGAATTAATAGAACCTGATAGGAAAATCTAACTATTTTTGGATAAAAAGCCTGCTATTATATGCTTTGTTTTCAAATTAATCTCTTTATTTTTTTCATTCAACTATTTGATAAAATTTAATAATTTTCGTGAAAATTCAACTATTTTGATGAAGTCATATTTCTGATTGAAAAGTCGACGTTTTGTAGAACATTCGTATTTTTAGATAGGAAATTTGTCCTTTTGAATTGGAAATTCATTTTTGGGTAGAAAATTAATCTTTCGACTTTTTATATTCAAAAATGCAATTATTTGGTTGAAAATGCAACTACTTATTGCTAAAGCTTAAACTTTTTTTTTTGAAAATTCCAGTGTATTCTGAAAAAATCGTCTTTTTTCTTAAAAATTCAACTATTTTGTTGAAAAGTCATCTTGCTCAGTTGAAAAATCATTTTCCATGATTGAAAAAAAAATTCAAAATTCAATCCTTTGCTCGTTTATTCGCTTAAATGCTTACTGAAATAATAGAACCTAATGAGAAAACCTAACTCTTTTTGGTTAAAAACTCTCTTTTTTTTGTTTCGAAATTAATCTCTTTTTTTATATCCAACTATTTGGTAAAATTTAATTATTTTCTTGAAAATTCAACTGTTTTGATAAAGTCATATTTCTGGTTGAAAATTGAACGTTTTGTTGAACATTCATATTTTTGGATAGGAAATTCGTCTTCTTGAATTGGAAATTCGTTTTTTTGGTAGAAAATTAATCTTTCGTCTTTTTATATTCAAAAATGCAATTATTTGCTTGAAAATGCAACTACTTATTGCTAAAGCTTAAACTTTTTTTTTTTAAATTTAACTACACGTATTAAAATTTATTTATTTTCTTCAAAATTAATCTATTCGGTTAAAAATTCATCTTTTTTGTTCGAAATTTCAACTGTTTTGTTGAGCACTCGTCTTTTTGGGCCAAAATTTCATTTTTCATGTTTTAAAATGAGCTCTTTTTTGAAAATTTATCTGTTTGCTAAAAAATGTGTCTTTTTGGCTTGAAAATTCAACTTTGTTTTGTTGAGAATTTCTGTGTATTCTAAAATATTCAACTATTTTGTTGGAACAAATACATTGTTGAAAATTTAATTTACAATTCAAACTGTTTGATTAAAAATTCAACTACCTTTTTGAAAATTCGTCACTTTTGATTAAAAATTCAAATTTTTGTTTGTAAATGCAACTATTTTGTTGAAAATTAATTTCTTTCTTTCTTCATTTGATAATTTTGATGAAAATTTAATTGTTTCGTTCAAAACTCAACTATTTTATTCAAAAGTCTTCTTCTTTGGTAGAAAATTTCACTTTTTTGTTGAATATTCGCTTTTTTAATAGAAACTTCGTTCTTTTAGATTGAATATTCACCTTTGGGTAAGAAAAGTAATCACCTTTGATTGAAAATTAATTATTTTTAATTAAAAAGTCTACTAGTATATTTTTGTTCCAGAATTTATCTTTCTTCGTTAAAAATTCAATTATTCGGTTGAAAAATTTAATTGTTTTGTTAGAAATTCATCTGCTTTGATAAAAAGTTATATTTTTGAATAGAAAATGCATCCTTTTAGATTGAAAATTCGTCTTTTGACAGAAAAGTCATCTTTTTAGTTGAAAATTAACTTTTTTATTGAAAATTTCAGTGTATTCTAAAAAAATTATCTTGTTGTTGTAAAAATTCAACTATTTGGTTGAAAATTTAACTATTTTAATAAAAAGTCATACTTTTAGTCAAAAATATATTTTTAGATAGAAAATTTGTTACTTTGATTAAAAAATTTATCTTTTGGCAGAAAAATCATCTTTTTTGGTTTAAAGTAACCTTTCTTCTTGAAAATTTCAATGTCTTCTAAAAAAATTTGTCTTTTTGTCTTAAAAATTAATTAATTAGTTAAAAATGTAACTACATTTGGCTGAAGTTCAATCTTTTTGTTGAAAATTAAACAGTCTTCTGAAAAATTATTGGCTTGAAAATTCAACTATATTTTGTGAAAAATTTAAGTTGACTTAAAAAAATTAGTCTTTTTTTTTTAAATTTTACTGCTTGGCTGAAAATTGAATTATTTTTTTGTAAATTCAACTATGTTTTTCTAAAGTCATACCTTTTTTGGTTGAAAACTCATTTTCCTTGTTGAAAATTCATCTTCCTGGGCTGAAACAAAAATATTGTTGAAAATTCAACTGTCTTCTATCAAATGTGTCTTTTTGGCTTGAAAATTCAACTATTTAGTTTTATGATTATTTCATTATATTTTTTGTTCCCAAATTAATATCTTTCTTCAAATTCAACTATTTGGTAAAATTTAATTATTTGCTTGAAAATTCAACTATTTTGATAAAAAGTTATATTTTTGTTGAAAATTCATTTGAAAATTCAGGTTGAAAATTCAGCAATGTTTTGTTGAACATTCGTTTTTTCTTATAGGAAATTCGTCCTTTTGAATTTGAAATTCATTTTTTATTAGAAAATTAATATTTTTTGATTAAAAATTAACTTTTTTGTTGAAAATTTCAGTATCTTCTACAAAATTCGTCTTTTTGTCATTTAAAAATTCAATTATTTGTTTAAAAATGCAACTAATTTAGCTGAAGTTTAAAGTTTCTAGTTTGAAAATTCAACAATTTTGTTCTAGTTTATTTATTTTCTTGAAAATTAAACTATTTGGTTAAAGTCATCTTTTTTGGTCGAAATGTCGACTGTTTTGTTGAGCAATCTTCTTTTTGGAGATACAATTTATTTTGCATGGTTGAAAATTCATCTTTCTTGGTTAGAACAAAGAGTTTGTTGAAAATTCAATTGTTTTTTTGGAAAATGTACTTTTTTGGGTTGAAAATTCAACTACATTTTTCTGAAAATGCAACTATTTTTTATTTAACTTTGATCTTCTTTGTTTGAAAATTCGACCATTTGTTTTCAACTTTATCTTTGTAGCTTAAAAATTTAACTATGTGATTAAAAGTACAACTACCTTTTTCAAAATTTCTCACTTTTGCTTGAAAGTTTAAATTTTTGGTTGTAAATGCAACTGTTTGGTTGAAAATTAAATTCTTTTGGATACTCTACTCGTATATTTTTGGTTCAGAATGTATATCTTTTCGTTAAAAATTCAACTATTCGGTTGAAAAATTTAATTATCTTGTTAAAAATTCAACTGTTTTTATGAAAAGTCATGATTTTGATTAAAAATTGAACTGTTTTGTTAAACATACATATTTTTGGATGAAAAATTCGTCCTTTCGGATTGAAAATTTATTTTTTAGTAGAAAATTAATCTTTTTTTGTTCAAAATGAACTAGTTTTGGTTGAAGTTCAATCTTTTTGATAAAGATTCAACTTTTTGATAGAAAGTCATATTTTTGGTTTATAATTTAACTGCTTTGTTGAAAATTCATCTTTTGGATACAAAATTCATCTTTTGGATACAAAATTAGTCATTTTGGATTGAAAATTTATCATTTGGTACAAGTCATCTTTTTTGGTTGAAAATTAATTCTTTCTAATTGAGAAGTCGACTATATAATTATATTTTTGGTTAAAAATTCATCTCTTTTTCTTTTGACAATTCTAATATTTGGTTAGAAATTTACTTATTGTGTTGAATATTAAAATACTATGTTAAAAATTCATCTTTTTTGGTGAAAATTTCAAATGTTTTTGAATTAAAACTAAAATCTTTTTCGGTTGAAACATCAACTATTACATTTTTCATTAGATATCATTCATATTTTTTCGTTAAATTCAACTGTTTTTTATTAAAACAAAAATATTAATTTAGTTGTTTAAATGTCAACTATTACTTTTTTCAACAGTTTTTTATTTAAAATGAAAATTTTTGTCGTTAGAATATCAATTATTGCTTTTTTTTTAGAATTGATATTTTTGGATAAATATCACTGTTTTTGATTCAAAATAAAAATATTTCTTTGGTTTAAATATCAACTATCATACTTTTCAAGGAGAATTAAACTTTTTTCATTGAAATTTATACAACTTTGTTTAATTTCTTTGTTATTCATTTTTTTGTGAAAGATTCATCATTTTAGTTGAAAATTTAACTATTATGTTGAAAATTTAATTATTTTGTTAAAAATTCAACTATTTTGTTGAAAAGTCATCGTTTTTGGTCGAAAATTTAACTGCTATGTTGAACATTCGTCTTTTTCGGTAGAAAATTCGTTCTTTTGGACTGAATATTCAGCTTTCTACGAAAAAATTATTTTTCTTGGCTTGAAGATTCAACTATTTGCTTAAAAATTTAACTGTTTCTGGTTGAAGTTTAATCTTTTTTGTTTGAAAATTCGACCATTTGATTGAGAATTCATCTTTTTGTATACCATACCATTAAGCCATTTCCCTTTCAGGGTAGGCGTGACACTACCCGATTCGGGTAGTGTTTCTAGGTTGATAGCTTGTAGTAAAATAACTACAAGTGTGGGCTCACCACACCCACGATGTAGGTTAAAAATTCCTTTCTTTTACTTGAAAATTTAACTATTTCATTATGAATGCAAATTGTTCTATCTAATATTAATTTTTTTGTTTATTGAAAATTCAACTATTAAGAGTTGTTGAAAAGAGACTGTTATCAAAAATATTCGTCTTGTTCGATTGAAAATTCGTCCTTTTGGTTTCAAAATTCATCTTGCAGTAAAAAAGTAATCTTTTTTGTTTTTAAACTTCATCTTCCTTTGTTGAAAATTCACCTTTCTTAGTTGAAAAACAAAGACATTATTAAAAAATTCAACTTTCTTCTAAAAAAGTCGTATTTTCTATTAAAAAATTCAACTAATTGGTTGAATATGCAACTGTTTTTGGTTGAAATTTGATCTTTTTTGTTTGAAAATTCGACCATTCGGTTAAAATTTCATGATTGCATCTTGAAAATTCAACTATTTGATAAAAAAAATCAACTTTTCGGTCGGAAGTTGATCCACTCTATTTCCCCTATTTTAAGAGCATTTTGTGAAGTCTAAAGATAAAAAGAATTTCAAGTTCACGACATTATAGAAAGTCACACTTCGAAACCTTCCATAAGAAAGTATCATAGAAAGTGAGTTGATTCATCAAGGACGAAAATGAACAAAATGATAATTTCCTCATCAGGCCATAACTCTAAGCATATCAATCAAATTACACTTTCGATTTCACATGTTTGCAACTAATTCAAAGATTTTTTTATTTACAAATGATTACTTTCCATTTATCTCTCAAAGGCAACAATGAGCTCTTTCTCTTCCTACTTGTCGACTACACTATAATTATTCTGAGAGAGTAATGGTGCGTCTGCAATTATCAGTCGCAGCGAATCGTTATATAGTCTAATAAAAGACTGAATAGCTCGATACACATAATTTTATAATCATTGGCGTCAGCTGCTAGCGTAAAAATTTAGCTACGGTTCGTAAACATATATGCGGAAGTTGTCGTAAAAATAATCCTCTATGAAGACAATTAGCATGGTTATGTATTCAATTACACCATTTTTGTACTTTACTTTCATTCCCGAGACGTTGAAGAATAAAGACCTATTATGGTTGAAATTCTCGATGGGGTCTACTTGACAAATCGATTTGACTTTGTGGGTGATTTGTGGGTGATTATGAGACCAATCTATTTAGATAATTAAATTTTTCAAATAGGAAAAGAAAACAATCCAAATTATTTAAATACATTTCTACAAATTGCTAAAATTCAATACATTCTTTTTACAAAAATTTAAATAAAAAGAAAGATTTCTTACGAGAAAATTGAGGTTATACTATGCGAACCCAATTTGAAGAAATCTTACATTATTCATGAGCAAACCCTGCAGATTGGAAAGAATCATGAGTTTAGTTTCTCTATTTAAAAAATTTTGAAATTAAGATTGAAAAGAATTCCATTTTATCATGAATAATTTTTGCAAAATAAGCAGGAAAAAGATTCATAATTAAAAAATAAATAAATAAAATTTCTAAACAACCTAACTTCTCGGCTCATTAGAGACAAGAATAACATAATTAAAAAAGAGGGAGAAAGGGGGAAAAAGTCAACCAAAAACCAACCTCTCACTTTTTCCTTTCTCCATACCAACATGTTTCGACGCCAATTTAGAATTTATCAGGGATCATTTATAGGGAATAACTAAAGGTTTGAAAAAATTAATATACCTGTAAAGAAAATTTTTAAATCAGTTTTAATTCAAAATTAATCATTAGTCAAAGAAAATTACTTTAACCAATTAATTACTCTATCCCATACTTTGTTATATCTTGAGAGGTCCCTTTTTGAACTGATAGATTTGTTACCTTCTCTCTTTATAAATAACGTCTCCATGAATTCCCTCTTTTTCTGATTTATTTCATGATAAAGAATTTTAATATCATTCCACTTGAAGTCATGACCATGTGTAACCGTATATTTTGAAAAGGACTGAGTTAGGACTTCTGTGATAATTTTTTTCATTTTTATATTTTTCCGAAGTCTAAGTGCCCTTTGTGTCTGCCCTATATAAACTGCATTGCAAACTTTACAATTTTTTTTTTTTTTATACCATTAAGCCATTTCCCTTTCGGCGAGCCTCAAGGGGTAAGCGTGACACTACCCGATTCGGGTAATGTTTCTAGGTGGATAGTTTCTTGTAGTAAATAACTACAAGTGTGGGCTCACCACACCCACCACCGCCAACAGCAACGCAGTAGTATCAGACGGTCACCCATCCAAGTACTAACCGCGCCCAACACTGCTTAACTTCAGTGATCTAACGGGAACTGGTGTTTCCAGCGTGGTATGGCCGTTGCCAAAAAACAATTAATTTTGTAAATTACACATTTTTTGTCTAGTGTTTCATATCTATCTTTTCTCAATTTTACAATCATATTGCTGTTAAAAGGAACTCTATAAATATTACATACTATTTATAGAGTTCCTTTTAACATTGATTTCAAAATCTTCATGATTTCACCGAAATATGGAAGAACAACAGCATCAAATGTATTATAATCTGCTCTGTTTATTTCATTTTGATCATTGTTTTTGTTTTTAATATAATTTATTCTGTTATGCGCATGTTTTTCAATGAATTCAAAAGGGCAATGGTTAAGAAAAAGAATTTGTTCACGTAGTTTAATATTTTTTTCATGGAAAACTGGATGTGATAATTTAAGGGCTCTGTCAATCAAATTTGTAATGATTCCTATCTTATTTTGAATAGAGTGATTTGAGAGAAAACTAAGTGTTCTACCTGAACAAATCTTTTTTCTATGCCAGTCAGTAATAATATGTCTTTCATCGGTTTTAATTAAAGTCAAATCTAGAAAATTTAATTTTCCTTCAATTTCAATTTCAACAGTAAATTATAATCTTAGGTGTATACTCTGAAAAGTATTAAGAAGAGTCTTAACATTATTTTTATCTACACTAAGTACTGAATCATCAACATATCTTGCATAAAAATCAATATTGAAATCAATTTTTTGGAAAACTTCATTCTCTAACTCCTCCATAACAATTCCAGCTAAAATAGGAAACAAAACTGATCCTATGGGAGTTCCAAATTTTTTTTTATAAAAATTATTATTAAATTTCAAATATACTGAATGAAAAGCATATTTTATAGCATCAAGAAAATGTTTTTTCGGAATGTTGGTAAATTTTAATCAAATCCCAACTTTTCTGTATGGCTATTTCAACTCTTTCGTAAGGGATATTTGGAAACATATAGCTATTACATCAAAAGAGACAAATATGTGATCCAAAGGTATTATTACATTGTCAATTAGTTTTATGAAAGCATGACTATTTTTAATTGATTTTTTTGAGATTTCTATTGAGTTTTTGATAATCTGACTCAACTTTAACTTAACAAGGCCATAGGCTAAGGAGAGATTAGTACTCGTATCAATATCACATCTTTCATTATTATTTCCTAAGTATTTGTTAGTTCTCATTCTGCATAAAATTGTAAAAGTCGCTTTTTGAAGCCTTTTGGTGAGATTTTCAGGAATCAATTGAAAACTATCTTCATCATTAAAGATATGCAACATTTTTTGAATATAAACATCCCTATGAATCTCTATTTTTATACTTCCTTTGTCTGATTTTGTGATAATTTATTCTGGATGATTTTTTGAGAAAACTCTTGCCTCAATTAAACCCTCATTCAATTCTTTTTCTAACCAAGTTTTTGGATTATCATTGTTTAAAAAATCATTAGATAAACCCATAAACTGTGATCTAAATTCATCAATTTTATGCATTAGAAATATTCAAAAACCAAGGGTCTGGCTGATCATGGGAAAGAACTAAATGAATATTTAAATGCAATCTTTGTGCATCCCCTTGCTCTTTAAGAATGTTTGAAAATTTGCGATCATGTTTTAAATTATCCTTAAGGGCAGTTTTATTCAGTTTTGTTTCCCTTGTTTTAAGACGCGAAGTGTTATTGTAAATCTTGAAGATGCTTATGTCCTCATGGCTATTTATCATATTTATGGATAAGTGTCTAAGAATGGCCCTCTTTGACGAAGAAGGTGTGGATCTCGAAACAGTGAAGGTACGTGGGTTAGCTTTCGCAGATGACAAGATTTTTATGGCAGAATAAATCGAGGACTTGCAAAGAATGCCTCAAAATTAACGATCATAAGTTTAGAACCAATAACACATGTAATTTTGTCATGAATGATATGAAAATTCAAAATTCGGAACCTGTCGGTCTCGACAACTACAGACATAAAATTTTCCATAAAAAGATTAAAATTGTCATTTTCTACAAGTATCTAGTGAACTGGAGAAACGAGAAGCGGACAAAAATTTTTAGATTCGCCAGCCGAAGGACATAATTATTGCAGGGGAATAAATTTATATAAAAAATAAATACCATGAAAATGGATAATTAGAACATTCTGTAAAATTTGAGGCGCAGTACTGATGATCCTCGAAGGACTTGGGAGCCTTTTGGGGTAATATTCAGAGGCTTTTACAGAAAAATAAATTTTTTTGAAAACGGCAGATCATAACGCAAAATTATACAGAATACAACAGATTTTCAATAATTATGCATACATTAGTAGGTATGCGAAGAAAATTGTTATAAAGAAGCGTGACTCATATAATTCTACTCACTGCGAGGTCTTTAATATACATATAAATTATTTTTAGGATCTTAAAAACAATCGATATAAACATATGAAATTACTATTTTTGAAAAATTGGTTATGATAAAAACGCTTCTTTATAACAATTGTCTTCGAATGTCTCCTTAAGAATACATAATTATCAAAAAACTTATCATACAAAAATAATTTAAAAGACAGACCATTTTGGTTGAAGATTTCACTATTTTATTAGCCATTCGTTTTTTTTTGTCGAAAATTAATTTTCATAACTGAAAATTTAACTAATCTATTTTTGCCTAAAAATAGATCGTTTTTAGCTGAAAATTCAAAAATTAAATTTTACATTGAAAATTCATATTTTTAGTTGGAAATGCAACTACTTTGTTGAAAGTTGAAGAACTTTCTTAAAAATTCAATTTATTGGTTTAAGATTGAACTATTTTGTTTTAAAACTCGTTTTTTTTTGTTTGGTTAAGAATTAATTTTTTGAACTGAAAATGTATGTAACTATTCCCTTTTTCGTTAAAAACTGATTGGCTTCTAGTTGGAAATTTAGATATTAAATTTTTCCTTGAAAATTCATCTTTTTTAGTTCAAAATTCAATTATTTCGTTGAAATTTGAACTAATTCGTTAAAAAATCATTTTATTTGTTTGTGATTTAATTTTTATGTATATTCTTTTTTTGGAATTTTTTAAAACTGAAAATGTAATTTCCATTTTTGGTTGAAACTTGATCATTTTTAATTGAAAATTCAACTATTAAACTTTAAGTTGTTAATTCCTCTTTTTTGGTTGAAAAGTAAACTACTTGGTTGAAAGGTGACCTAATTTGTTAAACATACATTTTCTTGATAAGATTTAACTATTTAGTTGAAAATTCTTTTTTTTCAAAATTGATTATTTCAACTAAGAATGTAAATATTCCATTCTTGGTTGAAAATTGATCGTTTTTAATTTGAAGTGCAAATATTTGTTTGAAAATTGACTTCTTTGTTGCAAATTCATTTAATCGGTTTGAAAATGCAACTGTTTTGTTGAAAATTCTATTCTTTGGTGGAATATTCAACTATTTGGTTGAAAATTCATCATTTTGGGTAGAAAATTCAACTGTTTTTTAGATAATTCGCTTTTTTGGATTGAAAATTTAACAAATTTGTTGCAATTTTAGCCCCTCTTGGATGAGAAATCTTTCTTGGTTGAAAATTATTCTCTTTTTGTTGAAAATCAATTTTTGTACTGCAAATTTTAACTACTATATTTTTTGTTGAAAATTGATCGTTTTTAGTTTAAAATGCAAATGAACTAGGTTAAAAATTCACTTTTCTGTTGAAAATTCAAATGTTGTATAGAAAATTCTATAATTTTGGTAGAAAATTGAACTATTTGATTGAAAATTAATTTCTTGGTTCAAAATTAACTTCTTGGTCGAAAATTCATCATTTTTTAATTTTTGAATTCATAAAATTCCGCTCTTTTTGTAGAAATTTGATCTTATTGATTGAAAATTCAACCAAATGGATAGAAGTTCAACTATTTTACTACAAATTAATTTTATTAGTTAAATATCCATCTCTTTGATTAGAAATTTAACTATATTGTTGAAAATCTCTTTTTTTTAAATTGATCGTTTTTAGTTTTGAGTGCGTCTATTTGGTTGAAAATTACCCTTTCTGTTGAAAATTCGTCTTTTCAAGTTGAAAATTATACTATTTTGGTAGAAAATTCAACTACTTGGTTAAAAATTAAGTTTTTACTTCAAAATTCATCTCTTTTAGTAGAAATTTGATCTTTTCCACGACTTCGTTAAAAATTCGTCTTTTTTAGTTGAATTAAACTATTTTTCATTTAAAATTAAAATCTTTTTCAACCTACATATTGTATGTTATATCAAATATTATATCCTTCATTGGGAATTAATCTTTTTTTTTTAAGAAAATTGAACTACTTGAATAAAAGTTGAACTCCTTTGTTAAGAATTAATTTTTAATTTGAAGATTAATCATTTTAGTTGGAAATTCAACTATTTTGTTGAAAACTTATTTATTTTCTTAAAAATGCAACTACTTTGAACATTTTTTTAAATATTTCGTTGAAAAAACTGTTTTGTTCAAAATTCGTCTTTTTGAATTGAAAATTCAACTTTCTGCTGACAAATTCGTCTTTTCGGCTTGAAAATTCAACTATTTGGTTGTAACTGCAACTGTTCGATCTAAGATCAATTGATTTGTGTTTATTGTAAATTAAACTGTTGGGTTTAAAAATTATCTCCATTGGTTGATTCATTTTGATTACCCTCTACACAGATCCTACAGAAAAACGATTTGAATTTTAAACTGGTATCATACAAATCCGATAATAATTCCTTCGAATTAAATATAATATAAATAGATGTTACCATGTGCATAATTTACTTAAAAATATTTTTAACAAATATTGCGTATTTTAGCGAGGTATTAGTTTCATTTTGACTATTTTAAGAGACTAATTGCCCTACGTGTTCAGCCCACGTGATTGTTATTAATTGGCCGACACTTAGTACCTAATCCCTGCATCATATGCACTTTGAGAAAATTATTTATCATGTTCTCCTAGTTGAGGTCTTACAAATAGAGTCAAGGATTCTGCTAACTTATGTCTTATGGGTAACGCGTACCGCCTACCTATCCATATAGTAGTTAGGCCCCAGGTAAAAGGTGAGAGGTCACTTATGTTTAATAAAAATCGCTAATAACGCGGCCATCATCCGGCCGACAATGAATTCCCACGAACCAGTATAAATACAACCATATAACCACGAAAGGAACACTCAGGAAGTTCCATCTCGTGAGCCCTAATATCAGTAATCAAGTTTTTTTCGCTAAAAAGCTTTGCCAGAAGATACGGGATTCTCGTTAATAGTTATGTAATTCCTATAAAATACCCTGAAAAAATTATCCTCTATTCCACTAAATAATCAGAAAATTAAGTACATAGGATCCATCCTTAGAAGTCCGTTAGCGAACGCAACTGCTAGAATCAGAAGAGTTGAATGTTGAACATTGCCAAAGATTCATTTTAAGGATATCATTGCTATCATATGAATTGTATTAGCGATTTATCCTATATTTCACTTTTTTGACACTTTTAAATTTTATTCAGATGGTACTCTTCTGGTAGCGTCAAACGGGGTAATTTCGGAACTGTGTGTTAAATTCGGACATTCCTAAATTGATAGTTTGAATTACTTAAGGTGGGTGATTTTAACCAGAAGCTAGAACCAGTTAAGGCTTGAACTGATTCCAGATTCTTGGAACAGTTTTGAGTAATTTAGGTATGTGCGAATTTACCTCACATGTCCGACATTACTCCGTAATGTAAAAGGCATGAACTTGCTTATTTATTGCAAAGGTGTTTGGTTAGTAA
>CAKNYM010043296.1:0-18833 GCA_932195095.1 Andricus curvator
TCGGCAGGGCAGGGTCGCGGCCAACACCGTAAGAGCGACAAAGATGGTAATAAAGCACTCTTAGGGCCGCATTATGTCTATAGATATACGTCGTTCCCGCGTGGGTCGGACACCCTGATAGTATGTGTTCTAGGTACTCAGCGTGTGCATGACACGCTCTGCACCTATCACTGGGAACTTCTTGACATAAAATGCGCTCACGCTATGCTAAGGTGGAAATGACACCTTCCTGGCATGCGAAAATAAAACCCTCTGTACCTGAATTAAGCCCTGATGATTTGAGGAAAGCAAAAGTTTGCTCCTTCGACAAGGACTGTTTTTCTACATTTCTGTGAAAGTTTCCGTGCATTTTCTTTTCGAGTAGCTCTTGGTGAAAATTTTCAACCTCTGCTTTCTTCACTTTGGTTTTTAGAAGTGAAGCATCTAGATGAAGTAATGCACTTTCCTCACTTCTGATGTTAAAATTCAGGCCAAGGGTCTCGGCCGCTTGCTCCGCGGCTTTGTAAAGGAACGCTCCTTCGCCAATGATCTCGTGGTTCCTGACCATCTTTAGGAGAGGATCTCTGCCATTCGCAACGATGTAAGCTGTACTTAGAAAAAATCCGGTTATCAAGACACTGGAGATTCAGAAGTCCGCGTCCGCCTTGACGGCGTGAAATATATAATCGCGGAACTGACGAATTGATATGCAAGCTTTTATGCATATGCATGATCTTACGTGTAATGACATTAAGGGCTTAAGCTCGTTCTTCGTCCATTGAACTGCCCCAAACGAGTAGAGTAGAACCGGGACGGCAAGCATGTTAGTCGCAGATACCTTGTTCAACGCCGACAGATTGGAAGACCAAATCTGTCGAAGAAGATGCTTGTATCTGCTGCGGAGAAACTCCTTCACTGATGTTACGTCCTGAATGCGGTTTTGAGGCACGCCCAGGTATGTATAGGTCTCTCCAGTATAAAGATGTCTGATAATACTTATATCCACAAGCTCAGGGTCCTTGGGAATGCCAGTAATCTTTCCTTTCTTCAGATAAATTTTGGCACACTTGTCCAAGCCAAAGTCCATCCCAATCTCTCCTGTGTAATTCTTGACAATATTTATAGCAGTTTGAAGTTTGCTTCTATCAGAGGCATAGATCTTCAGGTCATCCATATAAAATACATGAGTGACCTTATGCTCGCGCTGATTAGTGTCGCCACAGAGGTATCCAGGAGAATTTCGTAGTGCGAGAGATAGAGGCAAAAGTGTGATGCAAAAAAGCAAAGGGCTCATGGTATCACCTTGAAAGACGCCCCGTCTGGAAGTTGACGTTGTTCGTTGTCACACGATAATTTTTAGATGAGATAGTAAATCTAGTTTTCCAAAGACGCATCAATCTCAGGAGTATAGTGCGTCCTAACACCAGCCCCACTGCGGAATGGGCGTCTCCGACTTTAAATATGAGGTGAATATGCAGGCCAAATGTTGGTGTGTAAAAGTAAACTTCTTCCACCAAAAGTTCTTGATACAATCTGATCCAGCAGCGGAAAAGTTCTTCGTGCCTCTAAGTGTTTTTTTCACCTCTTCGGCAGTGATTGATGGACATTCCTCCTCATATTTTATGAGGTTGTCGCAAAACTCCTTGAAGCGGATGATATTTTCAGTATCTTCTTTCAACTCTAGTGTTTTCGGGATCTTGTACACCTCTCTCCAAAAAGTCTCTACCTCCTTGGGCTTGGGTGGATTTTTGACAGAAACAGGTAGATCGCTGAAGAGACGCGATGGGTCAGCGAGAAACTGTTGATTCTCCCTGATCCATCTCTCCCTCTTCTGTATTCTCCTCCTTGCGTCAGATAACAGCCGTATTTTGTTAACAATATGCTGCTTGATTGTCAGCAGCTTTGACTTGTTTAGTGTGTGATTCAAGATCCTTAGTTCTTGGGCGAACTTTCGAACGGTCTAACAGATGTTATGTAGTCAATCACACATTGAACACGGGACGCATTCTGTCTTGCCCATCCAATCTTCTTGTTCAGTTGATGCAAGCGTCTTTTGGTCTTTTGATCCATCGTTGGTTTCAGCCTTCGATTTGAATCAGCCAAAGTTCTCGCAGCACCATAAACTGAGCAATTGATGGTCCAGAGGACGGACTTTTGCGAAACGTGCTGAAGCTCTGGATGTTTCTGGCACCACAGAGTGTGCATACGCGCCATAAAGCCTCCGCGAACAGGGATAATGCTGGCATCGTAGCAGTCTAGCACGTCATCCCTGAGTCGATCCGTCCACTCAATGTGGGCGTTTCGCCGGTTCGTCGTCGTGTTTCCATCTAAATTATTTTCAGCACCCCGAACTCTAGGCTGATCGGCATTGTTTGCCCACCCATTGTCGGGTGCTCTGCGCGTTCGATTGTCTTGAACCGCATCTACAACATTTTGGTGTTTTGGTGGTTTCATTGTTGTTCCCACGAGCAGCTAGGGAAAGGGTTAGTCCATCCTTGTAGAGCCCCGCGCGCAAGGATAAGGCTGATACTCTGAGAGGTCGCCCGGTATCCCAGAGTCACCGTTTGAGACACCTAACCCAGGTGCCATTCAGCTTTCGGCACCGTTGTTACGCCTTCGCTTAGGAGTTATTCCTTCGGGACCATCCCTGGACAATTGTCCGCGACTGCTTATTAATTATTGTAACCATATTCAGCAGAAACCCTTGGTACAGGAACCCTCTATCCGCAACCCGAGGACGCGTTCGGTGGCTTTATCATAGGCCCTTCGGTTCTATTCCAAAGGAATCGAAACCGAAATCGAAACGGTTGTGAGACGTGGCCATAGGTGTGATTTACCGCGGTGCTACTGAGGGCTATTGTCATTTTGTTGGATGGCAGTTGCTCTTAGTGGGACCCTGCGGTGTTTATTTAACTTTTTTTTTCAAATTATATATATATATATATATATATATATATATACTATACTATACTATACTATACTATACGCGTACGTGAGCGGAAGCCCAACGCAGTGTTATTGAAGCGAGCACCGAGGTGAGGTTAGCACCGGAAGAACATCGGTCACTACGCTACGTTAGACTGCTACTCACGCACGCACAACTGTTTATACTGCGCTCCTGATTGGTCCAGCGTCAATATTTTATAACTCAAAAACTAAAACTTCAACTGATTTTTGGAAAAGGAATTTTCGACTTATTTTGTAAAATTTTTATACAGCTATTATAAGTCCGGACACTTGAGTCATGTGAGCTCCTTATGACACTTAAACGTAATTTTTAAGTGCGTTTTCTCAATTTTATAAATGCGAAATAAAAATTTGAAGTGTAAATTATATAAGAATTTGTATCATAAAAACATAGAAAACATTACTATCAAAATAAAGATTTTCTATCTAATTTATAGTGGATAGCTTTTAACTTTCGACAGATAAAAATTCAAAACTTGGTAACTCTATAGGACTATTAGCTTAAATCGTACATTGAAAAAGAATATACGATCGCATAACTTTTTCAATTGTTTTTCGTCAGCTGATTATACAGAAATTTGATCTTTTCTGTGATTTAAAAGCATAAATACCAGTTTTTTTCTGTCACTCTAAACTCTAATTTTGATTACAAAAAATGTTTGCTGATTTAATAACTAAAAGTGAGAAACTTGTCGGATCTCAATTACCCTCAAATAAAGAGGACTTAAGTGTGTTTGTATATCATCATTTTCATTTGAAGAAAGTAATACAAGAGAGTGCAAGTTTTTACAGTTACTGTTTTTACAGTTATGCATTTTGTATTTACGTAGTTTTACTTTTGATTTCAATGCCTTATTGAGGAATAATAATCAATTTATTATTCTTAATCAATTAAAATTGCATTTTTTTCATTAGATACGTTGAACGAGAAGCACAACATTTTTGGGATAGAGCATTGTATAACAAAACTGAAAAAGTTGTATAAAACATGGCGTGAATTAAAAAGAATTTACGTAAGGAGACTAATTTACAGGAAGAGCAAAATTTTAATGATTCTGCAGATGATTTTTTCGATATTGCTCATGCTAATGTAATGGGAATGATAAATGTCCAAGAAGACAAAGATTTTCTTCTAGCATAAAGAGAAAAATGGAGGCGTGGATCTATAACGGAATCTACGGATGTCCCAAGTGTTCAAATGGAACAATTAAAAATTTCAAAAAAAAACGAAAATTGTCTATTGATGAAAATGACCCATTGTCAGTTCCTTCATCGTTCATAGAAGCGGAGGGTGAAAGGGATGGTTTGGAAATAATGGCACCTAAGCTTGCAGCAACTTTAGACAGATTAAGGATAACAGACAAGCAGGCGGTATTTTTATGTTAAATTAATTATATTTTTAAAGATGATATCAACTAAGGTCTATCAACAATACGGAGAGCTTTGCAGAAGGAACGTGAAAAGTTTGCTGGAAGTTTAAAAGATGGCTTGAATGGAAACGGATGCTTACAAGTTCATTAGGACGGAAAAAGGCTTTTAGACCTTACTAGGTACTGGTGAAGAGAAGGTTGATCGTTCATCTGTTATGATTTCTGGTGCAGGAGAATGTCAACTTTTGAGTGTGCCTAAATTACAAAGCAGTACTGAAGAAGCTCAAGCTTCAGCTGTAGCTTCAGCAGGAGAAAGGTGGGATTCGGTTAATCCTGTGGTTGGGCTTTGCTTTCACACTACCAACTCTATTATTATTTTGCGAGGTGTTTTCGAGGAATGATTTGGATGTACTTCAGGTCCAGATGTAACACTTTTCAATAGATTTGCAAATTTTCGGTATAAAATAGATGTTTACCAGTATGACTCTTATTTAACTGATGAACAAATGTCTGCTTTGCTGAAATTCGAAGCCGCATCTACAATAAAATTTGCCAAACACAGCTTAATAGCCAAAATTTACTTCGTGAAAACTATCGAGAGTTTTTAGAGCTGACGATCACTTTGCTTGGATAAATTTCTCCACACGATGTGAGGTTAGGAGTTCCCGGGTCAATGTATCACGAGAAATGGATGGCAAAAGCGATATATTCGCTAAAAATATGGATATTTCGCAGGAAATTTCACCTAGTTCTCGAGAAACTAATGGTCTACGAGAATTATGCCTTTTCATTCTCAAAGTTTACGTCAAAGTATATTTCGAGGCACCTCTACGTATTTTTCCTCCCAAAAATGATTTGGATTTGATTACAAAATTAGTAGGGTATGGCAATTACAACAGTGCTATCTCTGAAGTTACCTGTCGAAAATTGAAAGACCATCTGTGGTATTTGTCGGAAGAACTGGTTGCGATGGCATTCTTTGATGAGAGGATCCCAGATTTTCAGAAAAGAGCTATGGCAGAAGCAACGGGTAATAAATGCGGCAGAAGAACCTTCAGAGAGGCATTCGAAAGAAAATTTTAAAACCCTAGCAAAATCCGAAATTAAAGTCTTTGTCATCACATCTACGTTAAACTTCTTTGCCATCTTCAAAATATAATAAAAATTTCTAGCGGTAGATCCCGCACTATGGAAAGATCGAGAGAATTACAAAAATGCTTTATTCATTGTTAAAGAATTAAGAGTAGTGAATGACAATGTTGAACATGCAGTTGCACTTATTCAAGAGTACATTCACAGCATCACAAAAGATGAAGATCAGTTGCAGTATTGGTTGCAAGCTGTTAAGGAACATAGGGTTAGCAATTAAAGTTTAACGTGAATCAACTGTACTTAATCAAATATATTTATACATACATATATTAAAAGAAAAAGTTTTAAAGAAAAAAAGTGTAATTTTGTATGGATCCTTAAGGGTGAAAAGTTGAAAAATGTTCATTTTAAGGGCACTATTTTAAATATTTTTATTATAAATTTTTTTGTATAATTCGCCAACTTAAATTTCCATTTTACTTTCATGAAATTCAGAAAAGACATTTGAAAACTACTTTTTAGTGTCTTAACCATTCGTCACACAGGTGGGTCGTTTACGACCCAGTCAAATTTTCACGCTCGAGTATCTCCGAAACCCAAAGATGGCGGGGTTTGACTCCCCGCCCTAAAAAACTTTTTGGTAGTGGGAATTTAACTGTAAAGCGACGCCGCAATTGATCACTGTGTTTCTGAGGAGGAAAGATTTCAAATCAAGCTTGTGACTTAAACGACTCACCTGTGTGACCGTGTTAGTGTTTTGCGACGGAAAGTAAATTTTATTTTTCATGTCTTTTTCGATTTTTTTTCAAGTACATATCTGCAAAATAAAATTTTCCCACAATGTAAAAAAAGTTGGTGAAATTTTACATCGTGCCAAGATGGAAATTATTGTTGCATGATCTGTAAAAAACCGGTGCGTGAAGAACATCGGACGAACTTCTGCAAAGATTGCACTCCTAGAAATATTTACTCTCATATAATATTTTAAATCTTTTTAACCAAGTTTTTCATGAAACTTATATGATTATATAATAAATAAATATTGCTTTTTGTGAGACAATTCGATTTTTAATTTATTTATTATATGCATGAATCACAAAAAATTACCCTATATTCAAGTGTGCAAATAAGTATACTTTTTGGAACTGGAACACAAAGGACTACATTTTTCTGGTAGGTCCTTATTTGATCTTTAAAAACCTAGAGTACAGTTTCTTAATATTTATTGATTGAAATATTATGAATTCGTTAACAAAATTTCAATTTTCTCAAGATTTTATTTATATACTAAAAAATTGGAGCATGTAGACGGAGGGTTAAGGGGTGAGTTTTGGCAAACTTGTGGGTAATTTAATTCAAAAATAAAATTTTCAGACTTCGTGCTGTTTACATGATAGTTTTACATCATCGATGCAAAGTTTTTCCGATTCTTTTTGAAATTTAAGAACTTACTGACTTTTCAACTCTTTGGGGTACTTTGAAGGTCGTGCCCTATCTCTAAACATTTTTTTTAAATCTCAAACAATTAGGAAATTTTTTTTCTCCAAAAGACGCAAAATGAGCAGGTGAGACTTTAAAAAATCAGAAAAACAATGTTTTGGACCACCCTAATATACATATATATTCATAAATATGTACGTAAGATTCAATTCAAAGAATCACTTCAGTGCATCTCAAATCACTTAGGCTACATTGATGTCTTGAGGCGACACGTCTCGTCGTGACGAGGTTAACCTAAGAAAAAATTGTGTGAGCTAAATCCTCCTAGGGTAATGTACCTAAATTTGACTCTGGTATGTAGGACTCCGTTCTTTGACGATCGTGTAGGTGTATGTGTTAAATGATGGTTTGGTATCTTTCGTATTTTTAACCTACATCGTTTCATAGAAATATGCCCGAAATACGTAAAATTCACATGCCAGTTGTCCAATGGCAATTGTTCCCAATATTCCTTCTACCGCTGCATGTTCAATTGGAGTCCTAACAGATATGATCTTACATGTGACTATTCGATTATTCAAAGGAAAGTTAAACGACTAGTCAAGGAAATTAAAGATAAAATTAGAACAGAAGAACAGAAGAAAATACAAAACGAATTTGAAGGAATCATGAAACTTTTAGGATTACTAGGAGGTTAAGCTATAGGGCAACACAGCTGCGACATAGAACATAATGCATTAGAAAACAAAATTGAGAAAGTCTATGTCACTGAGGTTAGAGATATAATTAAGAACTTAAAAACCAGTAAGGCTGCTGGCGTAGACAGTATTAGCGTTGAAATGCTTAAATACGGTGGCGAGTACATACCTCACAGGTTGTGCGAATTGATAAATTTATGTATCGTGACGGTAGAAATCTCAGACGATTGGAGAAAAGCGATTATCGTACCAATATACAAAAGAAAGGGAGATAAAAGCAATTGCAATAATTACAGAGGTATCAGCTTATTAAGTACCGTAAGTAAAACATACTCAAAAATACTTATTCGTAGGGTAATGAAAATTACAGAAGAAAATATATGGGAATTCCAAAGTGGATTTATGACAGGAAGATCATGTACAGATCAAATATTTAGCTTAAGACAGATCACAGAAAAAAGCTTGAGAGTAGGGAAGAAAGTTTTCTGTGCATTTGTTGACCTAGGAATAGCATTTGACACGGTAAATAGAAGTAAAATTGGGAAAGAGCTGAAAGAGTACGGAGTCAATGGATGGCTCCTACAAGCTATAAAAACAATATATACAGGTAGTAAAACGAGTATAAAGGTTACTGGGAAACTGAGTGACTGGTTCGATATTATGCAAGGCTTGAAACAAGGATGCGTTATGTCCTCATGGCTATTTCTCATATTTGTGGATAAGTGTCTAAAAATAGCCCTCTTCGACGAAGAAGGTGTAGATCTCGGAACAGTGAAGGTAAGTGGGTTAGCTTTCGCAGATGACAGGATTGTTATGGCAAAATCAATCGAGGACTTGCAAAGAATGATGAATAAACTTAATACAAACATGAAGAACATGGGCCTCAAAATTAACGTAAATAAAACAAAAATCATGGTGTTCGAAGGAAAAAGCGAGAAAACGATGTGCAACATTGTCCTAAATGATGAGAGATCAGAACAAGTTTACAAGTACGTATATCTGCGTAGCCTATTCACTAGCGACGGAAAAATATATGGGGAGATAGATAGGCGCATAAATGAGGGTAAGAAGGTTATCGGTAGAGTAGGGTCCATTCTCAGAAATAAAAACATATAAAAAAAAGCTAAAATGGCCATACATAATTCTATATTTGTACCAACTGTCCTTTACGGTAGCGAGACATGGACCTGTCAAGAAAAGGACAAAAATAAAATTAACGCGATTGTTATGAAACCTCTGCGCACAATATGCGGGAAAACACGGATGGACAAAGTCCGAAAAGAGATAATCCGCACAGAATGTGGTACAGGAGAAACACTAGTTGACATATGGGAAAGAAATCAGTTGAGATGGTTCGAACATGTTGAAAGAATGAAAGCTGAACGACTTACCAAACAAGTGTATAAAGGTAACGTAAATGGCAGAATGCCCAGAGGTAGGCCGCCGAAAGAATGGTTAGAATCTGTGAATGAGACATTAATCCGAAGAGACATAAGAAGCCATAGAAATACGAGATCTTGCATGAAAAAATGCATGGACGTGAAGGAAGCTAGAGTAGTATGCCAGGACAGAAAAGTATGGCGACAAATAGGTTGTAAACAGAGTGATAATAGAGTGCGAATGACGCCTGAAACAAAGACCTTGGATACTAATGGGCCCAAATGATGAACCACACATAACAATTTTGTGAGGCTCTTTACTTGGGGTGATCGCTAGAGAGATTGATCAGCCACCTGGGTCGGAACAGTGTTGCGGAACGCACGTGTCATTTAAATGAATAACACGAGCATTTTAGATCAATCTAGAAAATCTATACCCCCTACCTCACATTACTCCTGTCCTCACCGAGTACGCCAGGCCTACCCCGAAAGGGAAATGGCTTAATGGTATAATAATAATAATAATAATAATAAGTCTAACGTACCCACAGATTCTATTGTTAGAGAACCTAAATAGTGCACATTTATTGGATGCCTTGTGAACACCACCAGCAATTCACACTCAGGAATGAAACTTAATGAGGTTTCTCGATGAAAAGTCCACCGGACATTTCCTCTTCGGGAAGATTGAGAATTCAGTGTCATTCCCGTCTGTTTTACTGGAAGCGTGGGTTCATGATAGAAAGGATGCATTCGAAATTTTAGTACTCATTCTTGATAATTTGGTACTGCGATCTTTCTTCATGGTCATTAATAATAAAATCGAGATTTCTTGAAATTTCTTCGAACAGTGTAAATAGTTCATTGAGCTATTGCAAGGCGATTGTCGAAATTACTGGGTCATTTACAAATGAAGAGTGCTTACATACAAATAGACCGTTCTAGGACTGTTCTTCTCAAAAATGTACTATTCAGTTTTTAATTCAACGTTAAGCCTTATTCAGCACTGCTTCAAAATATTTCGAAAATCCCTCGAATAATTCTTCTAACGGAAGTTTCAATGCTTTTCCATATGAGGGTCGTTCGGAATTTTCCGTGTTTACTAACGGGGGTTCAACTTCCACATTTTTTAGTTCATCGCGTAACCGAGCTAATGCTACTCTTTCACGTCTCTGCCTGCAAGCTAGTTGTCTTCTTTTTCTATGGCCACTACCAGTATATGGAATATTGAACATAACCAAAAATTATTCTCTGAATTGGCAGAGTTATTTCTCGAGTCCGTTCTACTAGCTCAAACTATTCAAAGTCGGGGCCTGCATTGGAAGCCCAGTTATTTACCCAGCCGTGTGCTTGTGAGAACAAATAATTTGTTCTCATTATTTTATAATTTGTTCCTATTATTTTTGGAACTGAATTATTCAGTTCCGAAAAGGATCTTTTTTTTTATCTTCTAGTTTATTTTAAAACATTTCGTCAAATTAACGTCAGGGCCCAATTTTTAAAGCCCAAGATTTTATTTTATTTAATGTTTTTGAATAACTGCATTAGATTTATTATTTAATTCACTTGCTCAAATTGGACTAAGTACGACCCAGATGGAAGCCGAGTTCTTAATTCAATTATTTATTCGAAAAGAAAATTGTCCATCATTATACAGTATTCAAAAAATCTTCCATTGACTGCAAAAACTCATCGAATGTTTGCTGCGTCTCGTCAGGGGGCACAGAATTGGAAACCGAATTACCTCCAGAATTTTCACGTAAGCGTAAGCGTGAGAATAGCGGCGCGATTCTTACGCTTTCTTACGCGTTTTCCATTATCCCCGAGGTTAGGCATATATGTTTTCTCATTTAAACTCGTTATCAAAATAAAATTTCAGATCATCATAAGAATAGAAATATATTTTTTTAAACTCCTAAAATAATTTTTGAGAATTGAGAATAAATGAATGAATTGAGAAACTCTAAATCTCCTAAAATTTATTTTAGGAGTTTTTGAATTTCTCAATTCGGCTTATGCACTTAAAAGGACGGCCTAAATAGAGCAAATTCGTCGATTTCTACTTTTATAGTTATACGAAATTTAAAAAAAAAATAACACTACACAACCAAACTGTCACGTACGATCGAAAACCTTATTTTTTATTTCTTTTCACCAGTATTGTTCATAAAAAAAAGTGCTGCCTAAATTCCCGGGCGAAAATAACCGTGTGAAGATTTAATACTACCGCTCGTGGAACACACACACACAAAGAAAATCTAGATACCAAACAAGAGCGAAGGTGATTGTGGTTTCTTTTAATCCACTCTTATCTTTAGTGCTGCCCACGATAGACACAAAAACACGCGGGCACCTGTCACTTATCTATATTCACTTCTATAAGAAATAGAAAATGCATCTATTTCTTATAAAGGGGAATTGTAGCCCTCCGAGAAAATTACTCTGTCTCGTTTTGAAATTCAAGAAAGACTAAAATTTTCTAGGCTATCTTAATTTGTTTTTTTTACAGGCCGGATAGGATTCAAAAGGAACCCGAATGCTCCTGTTACGGTCCTGCCTCCCGTTGGATAGAGCTTGACTTTACGTTCGGACCATGAATATAATTTTAATGGCTGAACCATCAATTCCAGCGGCTTGCTCCCGTTACCGGTTCGAAAAAGTATAATTCCGCTAAACAGGGATAGGACGCGTTACGACTTGCAGACTAGGTCTGCCGTTCAAAATTTTATGAAATTCCGGATCCCGACGCGATGTAGGGACGGGCAAAAGTCCGAGTTGATCGGGCTCGTGCCAGGTAGGGATATTTGCAGAATTGCAGAATTTCGGTTAGGAAGGTAGGAATATATATGCATTGCGACTTTCAGTTTTTATTTTTAGGTATGCGAAATTCGTATTCCCAAACGCCTTTACTTGAATCTTTGCACCTGCAAGGCAGGAAACTCGTCAGCATTTTACGGAAGTAAAGTACTTTGAACTGCCGTATATTTCTAAAAAGAATTTTTAAATTTCAATTCGAATCAGAATTGATGCAGGTTGTAATTTTCAACTTATAATTTAGTATTTATTATTTCCAACCTTCATTTGAACATGGGAAATTAGGCATTTTGGCGTTAGATTTTTCGCTGAGCGCGCACGTGGTGTTGTTTTGATGTTACCACGTGCGTGTTACTGTGAAGCGGTACGGTGGATAGCGTGCATAGCAAGGAGAGAGACGAACGCATGGGAAGATAGCGTGGAAAGAGAAAGAGAAGAGAGTCGAGCGACCGTGAAATGCATTGAACCTGTAGTTATAGCATTATTATTGACTATGTGCAGGTAGGCGGAGCCAAGCAAGTAATTGCAGGCAGCGCTAGCAGTGGCGAAACTCGAAAGTTGTTCCGCATAGCGAGATGCGTCTTTAACGTTGCTTGATATACGCGAGTGCCACGATTTGTTGAAAAAAATCTTAATTATTACTGCAAATGTGTTGGTAGTGAATTGTAGCTGCGATGTGCTTGCAACTTTTAGCTGCACCGACGCAACAAGTGCAATGAGCATCGACAACTCTTCGTATGCTATCAACCTAATTATTTTTAATAATTATTTATTATTATACATATATCCTACGCAAAAAGTGCAAAAAACAAGAAGTTTTCTTTTTGCCCAGAGATGCTGAATTAAAATTTTTTTCTTTTCTTAACATATAATCAAATTTTTAACAAAATGGTTTTAACGAAAACTTATAAAAACTTAAACTAACTTATCGAATGTTAATCAATCAATTAAAATCAAATTCATAAGATATTTCTCTAAAACTAATAGGGCAAGGGAATCAAATGCGGATCAGGGTCCAAATGCGGATCAATCTTGTTTTTTACCGTAAATTGAGATAATAATTTAAAAAGTTTTGTGAAATGTTCAGCCAAAATCATAATTGACAACCTTAAACTAAATTTTTATAGGTGACTACACTGCTTGTAAAAAAAAATTCTAAGTTGTGGCAACTTCGACATTTCTCAATGTGGTTGAGTTGGGTGAAACTATAGTAAATGACAAGTTCTTTAATATTTCAATAGATCTTTATTTGACAAGCATAAGACTTTGAGAGAATATTCATAAAATCATGAAGTTTCAGTAAATTAATAAGGTTCCGATGATCTTGCACTATTTGCAGAATGCGGCAAACATGAAAAGTAGTGATTTCATACCTAACCTTAAATTCTACTTAAGATTTTCTAAACTTATAAATTAATATTTACTCTTATTTTTTCTGTTGGATTGTCAACATATTTTTATAAAAGTTTCGTAAGTCACTAATGTTATTAAATTTACAAAATGCTCTTGAAGCAACTACAGAAAAAAGACTTTCGATTCTAGTGCATTTTTAGTTTTGAACACCGCATTAGGGGCGCATGCGTTTGATCCGCATTAGGTCCCGGGTCCTAATGCGGATCAACAGCGATATTATTTATAAATTTTTTTTTAAATTTTTATTACTCAAACTTATCTTCTAACATCTGCGCATCGCCACATCCGTGGCGCCACCCGTTCACCTGCACATACTCAATAGCTTGCCGTGTGTGAGGCAAAGAGGCTTGCAGCCCTCGCAGTAGCGTGACTATATACAGGGACGAGACGACGATGTTTTAGAGCGTCGGAGAGAGAGAGAAGCGGAATAGATGCCTCGCGCGTGTGTGTGTGTGATCGCCCGACATACTGAGTGCAACCACACTTTCGTTCTTTTTTGGATTTTCACACTACTATTATTTAGCACTATTTAGCACAATTTAGCACAATGTTTTGTGGCCATTTTCATTTTTGGCCTAGGCCTAAGTTCGCACTATCCATTTAACACATGCACACATCTCCCTTCCGCAACGGGAGTTAAATAGAATTGTCATGAACGTCTCAGGTCTTTGAAGGATCTTTGAGTAGAACATAAATAGAGATGTTTTGAACAAAAATGGAAATATTTCGTCGAGCTCTGTCAAAATAAAACTGGTTTTAAGGTTTTTTATACCTTTTTCACTAATTTCGTAACTAAAGCGGCTTTCAAATACTTTTTTCAAAGTTACGTATCAGCGAATCTATACCTTAATTTTGTTGGTCAAAGCACTTGATTTAAGCAAAATTTTCCCGCTTATCCGGTGTCGCTATTTTATTTTTAGACAGCTACATAATTTTTTTAAGGTCAAAAAATGGTATGATTGTACGCAATTTTCAAAAAATTCTTACAATTTTTTAAAACGAGCTAACGAAACCAGATAAGCCGGAAAATTTTCTTTGAATCAGATAGTTTTAGCGAAAAAAATATGTCCATTGACTGCACATTTATTTCTAATTCAAATTTAATTGATACAGTCGCTATACGAAAATGTCGTTTTTACCTTCTTTTCGGACTCTTTCTGAACGACTGCCGCTTAATTTTGTAAACTTTTTGTTTGTAGTCTTTCTCGTAAGAATTTTTCGACTTGAAAACAATGAAAATTCTCGCACTTAGTTATAATGGAAATCATGTCTCTTAATAAAAAACAAAATAACAAAAAAAGCATAAACCTAAATGATCAAAAACCAATTATGAGCTTGTATGTTTAGGTTCGTAAATTATTGTTATCCACAATTTGTCTGAAGATAATATTTCATCAGCATGGTTTGGGATTCTATAATGAACAAGCAATGGAATCCGTTCATCATGACTTTAAAATCAGGTGGGAGAAGTATGAAGTTGGAAGAGCGAATTCTAATTATGATGATCAGTTATTGCGGGCTGTTAGTGAATACAACTCTTCTCATATCTGAGTTTTTTTTCTCATTCAAAATATCCAAAAACATTTCAAAAATACAATTACATTTCAGTGCTCAAGAATTCATTTCTCAAATTATTGTACAAAATGGTATGAATGTATGAAGCTTATTTAAATAAATCCATAAGTTCACAGCTTGTTTCGAGTTATTCTTATTTTTCACTGCAATATAAAGGCTAATTTATAATGGTCAATTAAAATTCAATGACATTAAAATTTATGCAAAGTGATGATGGAAAAACTTTCAATTTATCAAAACTAACCGAAAAAAATGAAAATTAAGCTGCAGTCGTGCAAAAAGAGTCCGAAAAGAAGGTGAAAACGACATTTTCGTATAGTGACTGTATCAATTAAATTTGAATTAAAAATAAATGTGCACTCAATGGACGTGTTTTTCCCCCTAAAAGTACTTGATTCAAACAAAATTTTCCCGCTTATATGGTTTCGTTAGCTCCTTTTAAAAAAATTGTAAGAATGTTTGGAAAATTGCGTAAAACCATACCATTTTTTGACCTTAAAAAAATTATGCAGCTGTCTAAAAATAAAATAGCGACACCGGATAAGCGGAAAAATTTTGTTTAAATCAAGTGCTTTGACCCAAAAAATTAATGTAGAGATTCGCTGATACCAAATTTTGAAAAAAGTATTTGAAAGCTGCTTCAGTTACGAAATTAGTGAAAAAAGGTATAAAAAACCTTTAAACCAGTTTTATTTTGACCGAGCTCGACGAAATATTTCCATTTTTGTCCAAAACATCCCTATTTATGTTCTACTCAAAGATCCTGCAAAGATCTGAGACGTTCATAAAAAGTCGTTACTCTCCTCATTTCGTAAGTTGGCTCGTTGTTAGTCCCCTGGATCTTGGAATGCTGCATCAGCATTCTGATAGTAAGCTCTCAGGTTACAAGTGAGCAGAGAGAGAGAGCTTGTAACTCATATAGAGTTCTGAATCAATGTGGCTGGTAATAATTTTTCGAGCCACATTAATTATTCAAAAGCGAATCTCAAAATTCGCTCGTAATAACAAAAATAATTTAACGTAGAAATCCAACCATACCGCTGCCACCAATTTTGTTACGTTTGGTTGAAATTGGTTACCCGAGAAGCATAAACATTTTTATTGTAACGTGTTTAATTTACGGGTATAGTGAGGTCGGATCCCTGTACTATTACTTTAGCACATTTCCATTGATCACTGGTGTGTGGGTGTTTATTGTAAATAATTTTTTAGAAAAATACTGAAGTTCACTGATAATTTCTGATTTATTTCTCAAAATGAGTGCGTGTGGGTGTGTGTGAGTGCAAGTAGGTGTATAATTGTATTTTACTTTACCAATATATTGATCCTAGCTGAAAGTTGCAGAATTAATAACAAAATACCAGTCCTCCTCCTGTTTGTTGAAGTTTTTAGTATAACATTTCTCTTTCCTTCATGATGTTATAAATATGATTCACGGCGAAGAGACAGTTTTTTAAAGAAAGAACCGCAGTTGAGTGTGTTACGTTCGGGAAAATTATAAATTGGGTAAAAATGGGAATTTTGCCCAGTTAATAATTTGCGACATTTTAAAATAATAATATCTTTTTGAAGGTATTGATAATTGTATAAGCCTACTGTATGCTCTACTTAATGTCAAAGTTTTTCTAGTTGTTGTTGAATTACCTGGCAATTCCTTTTACTGAAGGGCGTTTTGTTTTTGATAAAACATAAAATAAACAGATTATGTACTCACGTAAATTTTCAAGGTATAATAATTTGTTATAATTATCACATAAAATATTTTGTGTTGAAAATGATTCAAAAATAATCGTTGCGTGTGTGGGTGTGTGTATATAGTCACTTTACATAACCGTACTTAATGTGCTGCTGACTTAGATGATCTCGTGTTTATTGCACACGACACTTTTTAGGAAATTGAAACCCAGAGTTAATTAAATGTACTCTCATTCAGAGAGGCACAAAATAATGGCTTTTAAGTCTTTTGTCACTTTTTTGGATTATATTCGAAAATCATCCCCGGATAAAAAAAGGAGACAAGCAAAAACCGAAAAATTAGGATGATTTTCTACCCGTGGAATTTTCGTTGCCTTCTCGGCAAGCACTTTTAACTCCCACGCGCCTACCGAAATTTGGGTTTTTAAACATCAAGTTTAACGTCAGTACAGACGGACTGACCAAAATTCTAGGGGTAGACAAAAAAACAATCACATGGACCAGCCGGATTCGTTCGTGATGTTTCCGAGGGAAAGCGAACTTAGTGAGCGAATTTCGTATTATTTTTATTTTAGAGGAAAACTCGGAATTGAACGGTGGGAAGAGCACTGCTTTCGATCGAAGAACACCCATGGGCGAGCAGTCGGTCTTATTTTCCCGAATTGCATTCTCTTACTTCCAATAGGTGTTCCTCCGCGGCACTACTTCCAAAATTTTTATGACCATTCAATTTCAGCTCCGCTCACTTATTTCAAGTCGATGAACTTTTATTTCTGCAACTACGGTTGCATTTATTCTGAAGACTTATGAATATTGAGAAACTAGCGGAAGATCATCAGCTTTACGCATTCCAATGATTTTGATTTCTCCATAGTCTCTAGTAAGGTATTCCGTTTTCATAAATCAAGTGTACGATTTAATTTACTTGGATTTTTATTATGAATCAAACTCTACCTTGATTTATTTCTTTTTTTTTTCAAACCGTAGCATCATCATTTAATAACATGAGTAACGCTTATATTGATATTTGATTTAAAAATATTAGTTCGTCGCGAAAGCCCATTTTTATTTTGTTAATAAGAAATTCTTTCTGTCTTTTAAATCTGATGTTACGTTTCCCTTTTTATCCGTAGTGTTTTAAAAGTTTTCCCCAATATTTCAAATTCCTTCGTTTCATTAATTTCAATTGGTACTATCTGATGGTAAGGTGAATTTGTGCGAGTGTACGCACGGGCGCTACAAGATCTTAGCTTCCCGTGTGCATGTACCTATCTGTGCGACCAAGTGCACCTTATACACGCTAACGTCGGCGTGATTATACTCTAAATTCTATTAGATCGATATTTTAATCCATAAGCATATCTATATTAATGTCTACATATTTATATAGCTAATTGAAATGCTAGATTTTAAACATAGAATGCACCTAACAGAGTGATATTCTATTTTTGAATTTATTTTCTTTTGAAATATAAAGCATTTTTCCGTAGTTTTATTTTTAATTGGGAGTGTACGTCACTCACAAAAAGTATAAAAAGAAAAAGAAATTGAAAAACGTAACTAAATCCCGTGTGACGGGCTAGAATTCGCGAACCGCGGGAGCTGCCGCTTTTGTTGTCAGAGAGCATCTGCGATGTAGCTTTGTCCTTTCGATGAATGGTTATCACATTCACGAGGCGTTAGGTGGCACAAATCTACTTTTCTTCTATCACTTGTCACCGCCGCTTGGCATTTCTCACGATTTGATGTTATTACTCTGCGGGCCTTTTAATTAATTAATTCTTGCGTTTGTCATATTTCATTCAAGTTGTAATTTTAGTTGGTAATAATTGCAGCGGAGACTTTCCTAGGTTTTTCTATATAGATGGTAATTATTGTACTTACGGCAAGAAATTTAATTTTTCCAATTGTCAGTAAGCCCCCCCCCCCCCAATGTAACACTTTTTCGACTTTTCCCTGTATTTTTTCGCCATTTTGTAACACTAGGATACCCTCCACCCCCCAATATGTTACGTAATTTACGGATAGCCCCTAACTTAAGGTAAGGAAATTGATTAATTAGGACAGTCTCACTGTAAATTTAAACAAATGATTATATTAACAATGAAGTTTTTTTAGAAAAACGGCATAATAAATTCATTCAACATTTTTTTTGTTATTATAGAGAACAAAGAATTAATAACTAACATCGACCCCATTTTGTTCATTAACGTAAGGAATTGCAACTCCACAACTCCCAGAATGCATTATGCCGACGACCTGCTAAATGTAGTTCCTTTTTTATAATCTTTTTATAATTTCACGATTATTTAATTTCTCTTGATATTCTAGTATTCTTTCTGCTGCTTTTACTTATTCAGAGATATTTGGACATTATGATTTTCTCCTCCCTTGTTTCTCCCATTTAAAGT
>CAKNYM010043296.1:38833-63413 GCA_932195095.1 Andricus curvator
ATCAACGGAATTCACAATCCGGACGAAAAATTTAAACTCTGTGCGACCGGACGCAGGACCGTAACGGGAACGGTTCTTCATCGCGTCCTATCCCGGTTCAGCGGGTCTATACTTTTCCCGGACCGGTAACGGGAGTGACGTTGTTTTCCTGTCCTATCCGGCCTGCTTAAAACAAAATTAAGTCGGTCTAGTGAATTTTACTCTTTCTCGAATCTCAAAACGAGACAGAGTAATTTTCTCGCAAAGCTGCAATTCTCTTTCGTGAGGAATAGAAACATATTCTATTCTTCATCAAAGTGAATTCAGAGAAGCGACGGGTGCTTGCGTGTTGTGTGGCTCTCGCGAGTGACCTGCAATAAAGACTAGAGTGGGTTAATCAAGCCACGGAAATCAAAGGTTTTCGCCCGCTCTGTTAAGGGCAGGAAAAATTAAAAAGGCACCTTGGTTCCTTTTAAATCCAGTTTTCCATCCGACGAGCGGTAGTTTTAGTGCAACGGATTGGTAAAGTGTATTGTTCCACTTTTATTTTGTTTAATACTTTTCTTTCCTCTACCTGTCGACACATTCTACGCACTGTAGAATGTGCCCTATTATTCGAATCTTGCTCTTGTTATAATGTTCCCTATTTCTTTTTCTTGAATAAATTTCAGTGTTATTATAAAAGATTGGAACCCCAAATTCATTTCTAATTCGGCAAACCTGCAAAACCCTAATTTCTCACAATTTTTCGAGCCAACAACTCTCAGTCCGAGAGTAGGGGTACAAACCCACATAAAAATAAAAATAGGAAAGTCGAGTCTCTCGCCCTTCCTTCAGTTTTGGGGAAGCCTCCCACCAGCGCATTGATACTAGGCAGCTTTTGTTTGCGGGTCCTTTTCTCATGGAATTAAAAACAAACTTTAATTAGATCGTACGTGACACCAAGAATATATTTATGTGCGGGGCCTCGAACGTTTTGACGTTCGAGGCTTTTTACTAAATTATTCGTTGTTTGATTGTTTGTTATTATTATTATGGAATATTAAATTTTACTAATATTTTTATTAATACATCTTGAATGTAGAGCTGTACATTTTTTTCGTTTTTAAGATTTATATTTCAGAATTGCATAATTGCTTTCATTATTTATTTTATTTCATTTTATTTTCGTTATTTGTTTTATTTTCAGAGGGGCTTCGTTTACCCAAATTTTATGGATCCCGGGAATAATCACCCTAGGCGCTTTCGCCGGGGATTGGATAGGGCTGGTGACGAGCCGTTCTTCTGGTAGAATTTTTATTTTTTTTAACCATTAGAAGCTAAATAGCATGCGTTCCTTGATTCTAAGAGAATTTTTATTTATTTGTTTTTATTGTTTTCAGTGATTTTAACTCCCTGCCCAGTATTCCCAACATTGTCGGATATACTCAAGAGGATACTGGTCTTTCTTTAGTGTTCGTTCAAGAACTCTCATTCAACCAATTAGGGGAGGATGAGATCATTTTTAAATGGGACTTGGTGAGTTCACGGAAACCCTTCTTTCATTGGCTGACGTGTTTCTTTATAAAAAGAATTTTTCTTTTTTTTTTTCTTTCTAAGTGTAAAATTTTTTTTCTTATTGTGCGTTTCAGAGGACAGCGGGAGAGGCTTCGTCCTTAAAGATTTCAATGGCACCGGGGTTGAGTCTTCTTTCTTCGCGGGGGGGGGGGGGGGGGGGCGCGCTCTTAATTTTTAAATTTAGTTTATAGTCTTTATTTATTTATTTTCTGTAATATTTTGTTTTCTAATAAATTTTTATTGTTTTCTCATTTAATGAAATCTTCTGTTGCTTGGCGGAGGGGGAAATTAAAATGGGTATTTTAATCTTGAGGATTATTCCTATTTTATTTTATTCGGGAGTCATTTTGAGTGTCGATCACCCTCATCCACTTTTATTTTCTGTCTTCGCCATATTGTTAGTGTTTATTTATTTTTTTGTTTATTTTTTCTCCTGCATGCGGAAGCGACCATTCCTAATTCCTATCTCCTTAGTATTAAGCTAAAATAGTTTCTACTACAGCTCTTGTTCACTATTATTAGCTTAGTCGTTTATTTTTGTTTTATTTCGTTAGTTTAAACGGGTTGTAGGCTTTGAACTGGTAACTGAATTGTTGCCGACTTTTGTTTCAATGCAAGTGCAGTTGTCTTTGCCATGATAGTGGACATGTGTTGGTTAGTGAGCTGGTTCACATCTATATTTCTAGGCGAAGTAGTGGGCACTATAATGCCAGCAGGGTCCTTTATCTCCGTTGTGGTTGTTACTGGAGTGAGAGTTGATAGATTAGTGTAGCTTTCTCGTTGATCCATAATAATTACTTCGCTGTTCGCGTCCATCATTTGAAGATTTCTATCATGCTTCGATGTTCGTGTCCAGGTGCAGAATTTCCACTTGGTTAGGGTTGCTAAGACATAGGCATGTCCTATGTATAGTATGAAAAGTAGTGAGAGAAATCCTAGACCAATATAGGAGCCATGAATCAATTTATTTTGACTACTCCGCAGCTCCTGCTGCAGACTTATACCGTAGAGTTGGTTTTCTAATTCGTCCAGGGTTTCTTCATTTTTGGTAAATTCCGCTTCTCCAGGGGCTGCTTCTCTAGACATTATGTGGCTTTCTTCTCTTAAATCCTTCAGATTTTGGCTTTGAACTATCAAGGTTGATATTCGGCTTAGATTTAGCTGAATTCTTGGTTCATATATCATTTCAGTAGATCCCCTTCTAGAGTTGGGTCCTGTCAGGGTTTCTTCTTTCATTTTCAGTATGCTTCCTGGAGCCAGTAGCACCAATCCCACTCCTCCCAATATTAAATCTAATCCCAATTGATTAGGGCAAATTACTTGGGAGGTAACCTCTTTGACAATAGAGTATAGCCAGGCCCTTATGGTAGCTAGGTAGGTCCAAACAGGTAAGACATCGTATTGTATTCTTACTTCACAAGTTTCTATTATCTCCATCGACGGTTGGACCAACAGCAGACTCTCGCAGGACGGGCGTTTGGAGGTTTCTAGTATTGGTAAATTGAAATTGCATATATATTTATGTTCGTGTTGTTTGCATGTTTTTAATTCTTCTAATTTTTATAGCATGTATGTTCTTTGAGAATTTTCCATAATTATATATTCATAATTAGTATGGATAAAAGCTCTTCCTGTTCCATTTTTCAGAACTGATTGAACTACCGGCAGTGAATGCATTTGGTAGATTGAATAATCAGTTCTGTCTAACATGGGTATATCCATTACTATTCTCATGGATCCATTTTTGCAGATTATGGTGACCTTGGCAAGTGCAACGAGTTCTTCAACATTTACTTGGGGTCCAGGAACAGGGAAGTCTAGATTTCCTGCGTGATCCTGTATGCTCCTGTATATGGGTTCCAGTTGTTCTGAAGTTAGTAGTGAAGGATGCAATTCTCCCTTTCTAGCTGAGTTGATGACATATATTAGTTCGTGCGATGACCATATATAATCTTCCAAGCCTACTTCTATAGAATACTGATTTTTTTGCTTCGTTGACGTCGTCCAGAACATGGGTAAGTTCTGCTTTTATTTCTTCTTGTTCTTCTCCTAATTTTTTATTTCTTGTGTGCATTTCCTCTAGTTGAGCCCTAACCACGTATGTTTGTTTTCCCATTAGGTGAGATAGATTGGCAGCCACGTGATTCAACTCTTCGATTTCGGCCTCAATCTGCTACCCATCGTCGTAGGTCAGGAGACCTGCAACCGGTCCAACTATTCCTCCCAGGAATCCTAGCATCGGCGTCGTTCTTCGTTCTCTCATTGCCGGTAGCATTGTATCCGGGTAGTTTTTCTCCACAAGTTTACTCAGGTCCTTCATTTCTTCTTGGATTCTTGCTTTTGATCTTTCGGCAATTTTGAACTTATATGCGAGATGGTAATTCCGGATGGCCCAGGTGCAATCGTATTCCTTCAATGATTTGCAAAAACCAGGCAAATTCTCGAATCGTTTTTGGTATGCTTCTAGAGCCTGATGTAATTTATTCACTTCCAGGAAAATTAGTATTCTCCATGTTGCAGTTGTTCGTATTACTTCTGCCACATATTCGTGGTCAATTCCGGTGCTCGAATTGAAGGCGGTGACTCGTACCCCTGGTCTGTCAGCATACTGATGGGCAGAGAAAATGGGAAAAAGTGTCAACCAAATTCCGAAGTATTTCATGGCCCTTGCTGGATACCTAAAAAGAAAATATATTAGTGACAATAGTTAATTATTGGGGAAGTTGAACGGGTGTCCCTGCGATCTGGATTTACAGCTTGATTTCTATTTTATTTTATTATTTTTCTTTTTCCTTGCATACAATTTTTGTTACATGGGGCGCACCTCCAACTTCCGCTCTCTTCTGCACATAGCAGAAACAATTTTCCTTCAACAGTAAGTTATCTGAAGCTTGTCTGCATGTTTAGAAAAGCGCTCTCCATTTTCAGTCTCCAAGGTTACATTGTTGTTGGGTGTAAATCCTACGATTGTATACGGACCGTGTGCTCGGCTATCAAATTTACCCTCTCTAGCGTCTTTGACTACGTATACACGATCCCCTACTTTGGCATTTAACGGACGAGCCCTTCTGTCATATATTTCTTTAGATCGAAGTTTAGCTTTAATAAGATTTTTAGCGGCGAGCTTCTGGATCTCGGTAACTCGTACAATCAGATCCCGTAAATAGACTCCGTAGGTTTCGATTTCTTCTCCTTGTGGAAAAGCGCTCGGTGTCCTAGCTACTCGTCCAAAGACTAACTCATAGGGAGTGAAATTGGTGGCCTCATATACCGAAGTGTTATAGGCAAACATGGCGAAAGGGAGTAGTTGGTCCCAATCGTCATAGTTGGTAGCATAGTGCTTAATATAGTCAGTCAATACTATATGGCTTCGTTCCAGAGAACCATTGGTCTGAGGTTGGTATTTTGTACCCTCTCTGCGAACTCGTTATCGTCATACTCTCTACACGGGTCAAGCGAGTGTAGTGCTTCAAGAAGTTCTTTGTCCTCTTCGCCCTCTGAGACATGTGTACGCTCTAATCCTTCATGGTCCCAAAGCATAGAATCCGGTACAGTTGCCGACAAATCCACTCCGTGTTTGGAGACAGATTCGTCGAATTGGGAAAAAGATTTTTGTAATTCTTCCCTTAAATCGTTCCTATTGAGTCCTTCGTGATCCCGTGTTATATTGGGATCTATTGTTTCCTGAACATTCTCTTCTTCGCTACTTTCGGTGTCGAATCCTGGTGCGGCAACATCTAATACAATGGGTTTAGATGCTGAAGATACGGGTTCGACTTTATCTTTTCCGGGTGCTTCTGGAAGGATAGCCGGTAGTTCCTTGTCGATTCCCTCTCGAGCCAGCCGGTCGGCTTCTTCGTTTCCCTCATTTCCTTGGTGACTAGGCACATGATTCCATACCACCTCTAAGGGTTCGAGTGCCTTTCTTAGTTTTTAAAATTCTACTCGATTTTTAACCGGTTTATTGTCGTGCGTTTTCCACTCGTTAGTTTCCCACTTCGGAATCCACTTGGTTGCGCTATCGATTGGTCTGAGCTTGGCGGGCTGCCTCTATGGCCGCTTCCATTTCGGCGGCATTATTGGTTTGTCGACCACTAGCGGGTCGAGATATATTCAGCGGATGCTTGTGTCCGAACCAAACTCCTATTCCAGCCTTGGAATCCTCTCTTCCATTATCGTCTCTTCCTCTCTTCCATTATACGAAGGGTTTCATGTTTGGCATAAACCATGACCTTGGGGGCCGCCCCCTGGGGGGGGGGGGGCACTCCCGAGCGGAGGATTTCTGTTTGAAATTATTGTAGGAGGTAAATCTGGAATACGCTATGCGATTTCCGGAATACAGGGGGATCCGATTCTTCATTATCATCGTTGTCAGAGGAAATATCATCTGTTGACGAAAACGTAGTGCTTTGATCGGTTGATTTCGGAATCTCAATCTTATTTCTTCGTCTGGTGAGCCGTTTGGCTATTCCACTTTCGTTAGGATCAGGCAATTTTGTTCCAAACGGTGGGACATAAGATCTATCGGAATTGTCCAGACTTGTTGTTGCTAATAATCTTCGTCGTTGCGTCGATATTGTCGGTGGAGTGGTGTTAGAGTTTGTTGATTTAATAGTAGTCTTCTTTAGTATCGATGGTTTGCTTTTTACTATTGAATCCGGTGCGCCCGTAACGCTAGATATTGATCGTTTCAGAATGGAAACTGGTACCTTTAGGGGTTTTTTGACCCCAACAGGGTCCTTATCCTCCTTTGGTTTCGCACGCCGAGTCACGCGTTCTGAGTTAGCTTCAGGTTCCTCTGTTTTCTTGGGAGGTTCTTTCCGAGTTATTGGTAATACCTTATACGGGTTAGATCTATCTTGTATTACTAACACTCGAGTGAAATTCTCATTTTCGTTGTCCTTTTCCGCTGGAGCAAGAGGGTGTGTTTCAGATTCGTAGTCACTTTCAGCATTTTCAGTTTCGCTAGAGTCCGAATCGTTATTTTCTAAAGAGGGATTACCTGATAGCGCTTCCACGCCTTTATTTAGTTTTCCTTTCTTATACTCGAAAATGTATTGATAATCTTTTAACTTCAATCTCCATTTTATGAGTCTTGTGCCGAGATTGTCCACATAAGACATCCAGTGTACTGGCTCATGATCACAGGCTAGGATGAACTCTCTGCCATAAAGATACGGTCGAAAGTTTCCTACAGAGTAAAGCACAGCTAAACATTCTTTTTCTGCCTTCTCGTAATTCAATTCACCGCTGCCTATTGTTTTCGAAAATAGACTATGAGCATATCCATATTCTCCTTTTCTTGAGTAAGTACAGCGCCTACTGCAAAATCCGAAGCGTCAGTAGTTAATTTAAAAATCTTTTTGAAATCCGGATATTGTAATATTGGCTCCTTACATAGATAAGGACGTAATTCGCGGAAACTTCGACTTTGTTCTTCATCCCATATAAATGGGTTATCTTTCTTCAGGAGATCCGTTAAAGGTTTGGATAGCTTAGCATAGTCTTGTATAAACCTCCTGTAGTATCCCGACAGTCCTAAAAATTGTCGTATGTTTTTCACAGTCTTGGGCGTTGGAAAATTTTTGATGGCCGCTATTTTGGTTGGATTAGGCCTTACTCCGTCGCGTCCAATTATATGTCCAAGGTAAGCCACTTCTGTGCGAAGAAAATCACATTTGTCCGGCTGAAGTTTTAGGTTAGCTTTTCGAAGACGTTCAAATAATCTCATGACCTTGACTTCGTGATCCTCTAGGGATTCCGAGTGTACTATAATGTCATCGAGATAGATAAATGCTTCCGTACCATGCATTCCGGTTAAGATATTATCCATCAGCCGTTGGAAGGTAGCTGGGGCATTTTTAATGCCCATGGGCATTCGCAAATATTCGAAGTGTCCTCTTTGCATTGAAAAAGCGGTTTTCATCCGATCCTGAGGATTTGTTTCAATCTAGTAGAATCCGCTGGCCAAATCGAAAACGGAAAAGTATTGCGCTTTTCCCAGATGTTCGAGAATATCCGTAATATTTGGCAAAGGATATGCGTCTCCAATTACCTTTTCATTTAGTGCCCGGAAGACTGCGAGTACTCTAAATTTTCGCTTTCCTGAGGCATTTATTTTCTTCGGAATTATCATTATAGGAGAGTTGTATGGGGAATTTGATTCCTGAATTAATCCGCTACTGAGTTGCTTCTCTATTTGGCTGCGGACTTCATCACTAGTAGCCTGCGGATGACGATAAGGTTTTCTCACAATAACCTTGTTATCTGTGGTAGGGATTCGATTTTGGATTAAATGGGTGGAGGTGAGCTTTTCACCATTTAGGTGGAAAATATCGGGATATTTACTCACCCACCTTGAAACGTATTCTTGTTCTTCTTGAGTTAAGTGGGATACGTGTAAACTTTTCATGACCTTTGTAGCTCGTTCCGACTGTAAGTAAGTAAGTAAGACTGTAAGACTGTAAGTCGGATTCTTCCTTTTTGGAAAACTGATTATCCTCCGATTCCGACTCCGTAGTATCTCCTCCAGGGAACTCGTAGATGTCACAGGGATAAATTTCTTGAGGAGAGATGTCTACACGCACATCTTCATTTGTGGTGTTTATAGCAAATATTCTGCTCACCCCTTCTTTTGCCGTAACCATAGCCTCTCCCATATCTATTCCTTCTTTTGTGGTTATTCTGGGTAGGTATCCTTCTTTTGTGTCTGAGTTTTTAATATCTATCGTTATCGGCTGACGGGTTCTTGCTGCTATCAAACAGGTCCGTGGGAAGGGTTTAATTTTCGGCTTCAAGGTTCTTTTGGCATCCTGCGATTCTGCATCCACAAAAGGGATGGGTGTAATTGGATGTGATATCGTTACCAAGGTATTATGCCTGAAAGATAGTTGTGCCTGTTCCTGCCTGAGGTATGGCCGTCCTAATATCCCTTCACTAGTAACGGGAAAAGTATTTCGGACCACATGAAATTCAACAGGCGCGTCTAAAATGGGTAGTTCTAAAGTACCTATTGTTTTCACGGGGTGATTAGTTATACCAGCCAGCAGTACGGCTCGTGTTGGGTCGAATTATAGATGTGGTAATAAGGCGGATGTTTTTATTAAATTTAAATCTGACCCTGGGTCGATAAGGAAAAAGGCAGTGTCATTTTTGAACTTTGAGGATGTGATTTTTACTACTGGGGAGTCTTTTGTTTCTCTCCCTGTTCCAAAGATCCTATTGAATTCTCCGGGTATTGTTTCGAGTGGGGACGCTCCGTTGTTGTCGGACTCGAGGTAGCGTCCTTGCCCGCAGTCTGCTTCGCGTTTAAATCTTTTGATGGTCCTGGTGAAGAAGGTCTTGAAGTCGTTATTCCGTATCCCTTCCAGGAAAAATTCTGTGGGAATTGTGGTACATTTGGCAAACCGGAATAGGGCATAGATAAACCATACCCTGGAAGTGCCTGTTGTGGCGTTAGAAAAGTTGATTGCGCACCTAGGAGGTGTGTCAAATTTCCGTAATATTGCTGTAATAATTGAGCATAAGTTGGTGGTGAAAAAGGTGCAGTAGGTATTGTTTGTATCGGGTTTTGCTCTAAAATCGAGGATTTCGAGTTTCTCTTGTAATTTTTCTTTTCCTGCCTGTCCATAGAGTTCATTTGTCTCGAAAATGGGCTGGGTGGGCGACTTCCGCTGGCTTCATCATCCCTTTTTGCAATGTGGTAAGTTGAGGCCATTGTTTTTGATTTATTCGCATAATCTTGCCTCTCTTTTATGTGTAAGGCATATTCCAAAGCTTCACTTAAATCCTTCGGATTCCTGGTATCAACGAATTTTGACATTTCTTCAGGAAGCCCCCTAATAAAGGCGTCAAGGGCGCAATCGGTAACGGGTTTCAACATTATAGTGCTAGCCTTTTCGGTTCCGTATATAGTGTTATATTTCTCCTCCAAGGTATGTCTAGCACCACTAAGCAGCTCTTGGACTCGCTCATAATAGTCGCTGACCTTTTCAGCCTGTGGCATGCGTAGATTCACAATAGCTTCAAAGTACCATTGGTATTTTTTTGTTGGAGCGAAACGCTTTTTTAAATGCGCGATTAGATCATTTATTTTTCTGAATTGTTTGTCCCTGACGCTTTCTCGAGCTATCCCCTTTAATGTGGATAGCACCGCCTTAATGAACATAGGTTCAGTGGCCGGCGTCACAAATACTGCTCCGTTGCAAATATCCTGTATGAACTCTTTCAATGGAGGAGTTTTGCCATTGAAGTCGGGGATGTGATAATTGATAGTTTGCATAGTCATATTTTCTAGGATTGAATTCATGACTATACTGGCATCTAAATTAGACCCTGGGTTTTGTATGAGCAAGTTAGGATTACTTCCACTAATGTCATTCACTATACTTCGGTTTGGATCGCTGGTGTTAGTTTCCTCCTCGTTATGTAGATCCGTGCCCGAATTTTCGTTTGGATGAGACATCTTGCTGTAGGATTATATTATCTTTGCAGAATTTATCCTACGTGTCTTAGTCTTCTCCGAGCTTTTATCTTTAGCACCGGAATAGAGTATATTCTTGTAATTAGTTAGGCGCACTAATTCTCTGGTTTTCAACAATTGCTATTTCTTTTCGCTTTAAACTCCCGATATATCGGTAGGGAGAAAAGGGCACGATTATCGCTTTCAGTTAGAGTTTGACGACAGTTAGTTTATGTCTATCACCTCTATTCCAGGTTCTAAGTCCAATTCTGGCGCGACTATCACCGTGTCTGAGTCGGAATCGTCTGTATCGACTACTGTACGAACATTAGTTATCCTGATTTCCTGTTGATAAGCTATTATCCTTTGCTAGAGAGCTTCTTCTACTCGTACATCAATAGTTGCTACTTCTGGTACTTCGTATCGCACAACAGGATACCTGACGGTCGGTTTCACCGCTAGAGTGGGAATCAGTTTTTTTTACAGGTTTGACCAAATTATTATAGATGATCGAACTAGAAGATATTGTCTTTAAACTTAATTTTAAATTCGATTTCTGAGAGCGTTTTCCTCTCTTTGTACTATGTTTGAAAGAACCCTGGGAAAGGTTTGACTTTAGTTTAGGCATTAGGATTAAAAGAAAACTCAAAACGCTGCTTATCTTGCTCAAGGTAGCGCGAGAGAGTGGCGAGAGATTTTTGAATGTTGTTTTTGATAATTCAAGAATCTCGCTTTCCTTTTTAAATATGAAAGAGAATCAAATTCTCAAACGCAGCTTAACCAATTCTTCGCTTGTAGCGTTAAGTTTTGACTCAGCGCGAAGGAGACTCACAAATTTGATTTTTGTTTCTGATTAAACAATAGTCGAATTCTCGAGGCTTTGCTTTTATTCAAACGTGTTTTTCGATTTTTGGAAAAAGAAAGGTCTACAACCCGTCAGATGAGCGTGCGATTGGGTGAGATGCAGAAATTCATTTATAGATTTATAATTGAATTTCGCTCATTTTTTTCTTTATCCAAATAGAGGTTGGTTATTTGGGATCCCTTACCACACCGGATTTTATTTTCAAAAATAGCACATTTTGATTTTTTTTTATTAAAAATTTTCGATCATTGATAATTTTTGGTAGACCTCTGAAAAGAAATGATTTTTTATAACTCTGTTTCTCGCTTTGTGTAGACAGGAAAAATTATTTTATGCTTATTGGTTCAGCCAAAATAAATTTTCTGCACGGTTGAGAGCGGCTTCGAAGAACTCTTTAAATTGTTGGTCGTTTACCAACTTTTTACGTCCTAGTGTGGAAACCAAATTCGCTGATTCAACGATATTTATGAGTGTAGTTGATGAAGTAGTCGCTCGTACCGTAAGAAGCTCAGAGTCTGTCACGACTTTATGTTCTACCGGCGTTTCCTCGATTTTTAATTTCGCAAGAGTCTCATTTATCAACGTTTGATAAGCTAGCCTTTTCTCGAAGGATTCGCGTACCTTTTTCCCTCCTCGTGCTCTGGGTTTTCGTTTGATCACGGATGTACCCTGAGGGGGTGACATTTCAGCACATGTTAAATAATATTATTCATACTGTAAAATTTCACTTCATCGTTGGAGAATAAGTCAAAAATAAAAATGCTTTCTTTCAGCCAACCGGCTAAAAAGAATGTCAAATGAATCTTTATTTCAGCCAATCGGCTAGAAACAATTATTCCTCTGTTTATTTTTTATTTTTTTTATTCGCAGTTTTTCCAGCCAATCGGCTATAGAAAAATTATTCAAATAACTTTTGACCCATTTCTTCAGATTGAAAGGAAGTTTTTCGACATAAGGAATCAAGAGTCAGTTCCTTAACATTCCTTCGGCCAAACGGCTGTAAGGGATGTTAAGGCGAATATCTATTACAGCCAAACGGCTAGAAATAATTATTCCTCGTTTGTGTATTATCTCGGCCAAACGGCTGTAGATAATAACTTTCAATTCCTTAGAATGCAATCTAATTTGTGAATCAAATAAAAAAATAAAAAAGCATTCTTTCAGCCAAACGGCTAGGAAGAATGTAAGAGGAATTTTTATTCCAGGCAAACGGCTAAAAATAAATATTCTTCCTCTCTTTTATGTTTGAATAATTATTCCAGCCAAACGGGTAAAAATAATTTGTTCAAGATTATTTCATTTATTATTTTGGTTCACTTCCTGACAGTTGAAAGGCAAAAAATGAATTAACAAAAGGATCAAGTATCAGTTTTTAAACATCCCTTTAGCCAAACGGCTCAAAGAAATGATAAACGAAATATTTATATCAGCCAAACGGCTAGAAACAAATATTCCACCTTCGAATAATAGCTCGGCCAATCGGCTGTAGGTATTACCACTTGATTCTTGATCAATCTGTCAAACAGAAAAAAAAGAAAGTAGTTGACTAGTAACAGATTGTTACTAGTAGCGAGGCCGGTGGTTATAGCACATTGAATACTATCGCCACCGCTGCCACCATCAGTTTGTTACAACCCAACCTAGTTAATAATTTTTTTTTCTCATTCATCACTTCTTATTGACATTTTCCTGTCGTTAGGCTAGAGTTGTGGAGGCGTCCAAACTGCCATCTTTTGAAAGACTCTCAAGATGTTTAATTTTTCCACTTAAAATTCCACTATTTGAATTTTAAGCTTTTTGTGGGATTTCGCGTATCCAATTCCCCTCATCCAAGGGGGTGTAACCTTTTGGTCCCTACAGTGGAACCTCCTTCTTTCATATATTGTGAACTTTGCTTATATTTCTTATTTATAAGCACAAACTTGAAATTTTATTATGGAGTGGATTGGGCTTTCCGATAATAATGTTAAACACAATTCAATTTTGTTTTACAAAATTAGAATCTCATTTATTCTACAACCCCCACATAAAAATTGCCCTAAATGCAGAACGACATGTGTACATTTAAGTTACTAATATTAGGAACGATACAGACTTACCGCCTTAGATGTACATTCTTTCTCACTTAAACTACCGAAAGAGAGGAAGGCAGTTCAATAATACAATATTTGCGAAGGGCTTTCCTCACTTGCGGGCCGAAACATAATGTTTTCTTCGTTTCACTAAACTCGTGGTCCCTTACACTGGACCACTCTAGTCTTAAGAAGGAGTGTACCCGTAAACACACTCAGGATTCACCTGTGCGGGTCGAACACTTACACTTCCACCTAATTCGCTTTTTAATATTTTTTTTTACTGGAAGATGGATTCCAGTGGCCCCTTTTAACCAGGATTAAAAGTAGTACTTTTTTATACTCCTTTAACCCCTTTGGCCATTTTTCAATAATGACAAATACAACCTATTTCACTGGGATTCCTTACCGTTTTGAGATTCGGTAAGATAACCCAATCTTATTGGTTCTCTTTTAATTGTCACTTTCGCGATGCCGTTTAATATTGACGGAATGCGGCCTTCGCTATGATTTGGGTACACTTTATTTAAAGACACAACGTTAGACTGATGGTGCCAAATACCTTTAACGTCCCTGCTATACTATTTGGTGTCGAAACGTGGAACGTTGTACTACCGTGTAGTATTCTAAAGAGACGGGCGTCGCCGGGTCTCTTAACAAGAGATTTGTTGAGACTTCTTACTTGATCGAAGAAGCTCACCGAACTGCCTTGATCATTTTCGATCGATGCTCCTCGTCGACGCGTTTTTTTAAAATTATTTTAGTGGGGATTTTGGTAGGTTGCACATTCCTTTATTTGGTGTTGAAATGGTGGTGATGGGAATGATTGGAACTAGGTTATTAGACTGCTGCTATTTCAGCATTTTTCGCAAGTATTGTAAATGTGAGTATTGCACCAGAAAATTTTATTGTGTAATTTATTTTACGAGAATTGCTTAAAATTTTTGGGCAATATGAAATTCTGCTGGTTAAGCTTTTTATTCATTTTGCAATTATACCTGTTGAAATGATTAAGTTGTACAATGTTTTATTTGTATTCATCTCAGGATATAATTGCAAGGTCTCACTTTTCCTCTCAAATTTGAAAGTTATTATGTTTGACCCTTTTTATAGTATCAGAATGTCCCATATTGCATAAGTAAATTTTTGATTCATAAAATTCGGTGCAATAGGTCAGGAGTTATGCTTTGTTTTAGTTTCAAGTGCGCCAAGGGTGGGACGGCAGGGTGTAGTAGGGTAGGATGGGGAGCAGAAAGATAGATACTAATTGCGCTTGTTACGGTTGATCAGAATCACCGTGCGCCAGCGTGTGTTCGCCGAGGAGCATCAATACTATGCTCCTTGCCTTTATGTGCACGGTAGCTTACGTCGTGTGTGTCGCACCTTGCGTGTGACATGAACCAAAGGTGCTTGACCGCGAGCCACTCACACTATCTTACAATCTTACGCTTAACGATTTTTATTTTAACTCATACCATTCTTATTCCTATTTTTACATTTGCAGTTTCTATGCCATTTCTTACATGATTTTGCTTTTCACGATCGCTTCCGCATTTAGTTTCAATAATTTAATTTTCTCTTATTTTCTTATTTAAGAAAAAGGAAAAGAAAGTGTATTGAGAGTGAAAGCACTCTCGAGAACATTATTAGGGATGATAATTTCTTTTATTTTTATAATTTGTGAAAGGGCATTATGATCAATTTTTTCTTTTAAAATTAATTCTACCTCAATTTCTCAGTTTTGCTTGCTACCATTTTAATACATAATTATAATCAGAATTTTTTAACGTAAATAACGCTGAGTTTGCGGAACTTGTAATATTCGTGTTACATCCGCCTTGTCCCAATTATTCGATTTTTTTTATTATTGAAAACTTTTATTTTCAATAATAATCCTTTCAATTTCCTTTTTTATCGTAGTTAGGGGGGGGGGGTGTAACAGGTAGTGTTAGGTTTCGTAACCCTGTTTCTAATTCCGTTATAGTTAAAGGCCCTGAATACTTATCTTTGATCATTATTGAATAGGTGGTGTATTTATATTTAGGAGTGGCTAAAATCTGTCCTTTTTGGGGTTTCTGTTCCAGAAAATTTGGCTCTTCTCGTTTCAGACAATTGACTCTATCTCCCTTGGAGCGTTCGGCAGGGCAGGGTCGCGGCCAACACCGTAAGAGCGACAAAGATGGTAATAAAGCACTCTTAGGGCCGCATTATGTCTATAGATATACGTAGTTCCTGCGTGGGTCGGACACCCTGATAGTATGTGTTCCAGGTACTCAGCGTGTGCATGACACGCTCTGCACCTATCACTGGGAACTTCTTGACATAAAATGCGGTCACAGTATGCTAAGGTGCAAATGACACATGTTGTAATATAGAGATAAATGTAATAATTTTTATTGTATACCAAAAAGGTACACGTCGCGCCATATACTGGCCGATGATGATTTCGTGCAGCGAGACGATCTCGAACGAAAGTGAGTATATTGCGCATGCCTCACGTCTATACTCTAAGCGTGTACTATCCTGTACTTTTCTTTAATTTTTCATTTCTGTAAAAGACTCCGGCGTGATCGGACGTGCCAACTTGGCGCTTCCCATTTTCTTAATATTTTACAATATATTTTATAATTGACCTCAAGTGTTTATTTATTTATCCAAGAAATCCAACAACACCGTCCTGGCATGCGAAAATAAAACCATCTGCACCTGAATTAAGCCCTGATAATTTGAGGAAAGCAAAAGTTTGCTCCTTCGACAAGGACTGTTTTTGTACATTTCTGTGAAAGTTTCCGTGCATTTTCTTGTCGAGTAGCTGTTGGTGAAATTTTCCAACTTCTGCTTTCTTTACTTCGGCTTTTAGAAGTGAAGCATCTAGATGGAGTAATGCACTTTCCTCACTTCTGATGTTAAAATTCAGGCCAAGGGTCTCAACCGCTTGCTGCGCGGCTTCGTAAAGGAACGCTCCTTCGCCAATCATCTCATGGTTCCTGACCAACTTTAGGAGAGGATCTCTGCCATTCGCAAGGATGTAAGCTGTACGTAGAACAATTCGGTTATGAAGACACTGCAGATTCAGAAGTCCGCGTCCGCCTTGACGGCGTGAAATGTATAATCGCGGAACTGACGAATTGATATACAAGCTTTTATGCATATGCGTGATCTTACGTGTGGTGACATCAAGGGCCTTAAGCTCGTTCTTCGTCCATTGAACTACCCCAAACGAGTAGAGTAGAACCGGGACGGCAAGCATGTTAGTCGCAGATACCTTGTTCAACGCCGACAGATTGGAAGACCAAATCTGTCGAAGAAGATGCTTGTATCTGCTTCGGAGAGATTCCTTCACTGACGTTACGTCCTGAATGCAGCTTTGAGGCACGCCCAGGTATGTATAGGTCTCTCAAGTATTAAGATGTCTAATAACACTTATATCCACAAGCTCAGGGTCCTTGGGAATGCCAGTACTCTTTCCTTTCTTCAGATTAATTTTGGCACACTTGTCCAAACCAAAGTCCATCCCAATCTCTCCTGTGTAGTTCTTGACGATATTTATAGCAGTTTGAAGTTTACTTTTACCAGAGGCATAGATCTTCAGGTCATCCATATAGAATACATGTGTGACCTTATGCTCGCGCTGATTAGTGTCACCACAGAGGTATCCAGGAGAATTTTGTAGCGCGAGAGATAGCGGCAGAAGTGTGATGAAAAGAAGCAAAGGGTTCATGGTATCACCTTGAAAGACGCCCCTCTGGAAGGTGACGTTGTTCGTTGTCAGACGATAATTTCTAGATGAGATAGTAAATCTAGTTTTCCAAAGAGGCATCAATCTCTCTATGCATCTCACTATGTGTGGATGTACCTTCAAGCTTTCCAACAGACAGATAATAAGTCTATGAGAGGTTGAATCGAAAGCTTTCCGGTAGTCAATCCAGGCCATTGATAGGACGCGCTGATAATCAAAAATCTCTTGCGACTCTCCCGCGCTACTTTCAGCAGGATAAGCAGCGTTTCGAGTTTCCTTCATCCCTTATGCCCAAACCAAGTATAACCCCCTCTGCAGTTTTCTTTTCTGAAATAATGCAAAAGGAGGAAAAACTTCCACAAAAATCTGATCTAAAGACAAAGCCGTTTCGATCATTTACAATAAGCAGATTAAGCCTGAAAGAGGGTCTGTTCTTATTCTAGCGGTGAAACCGACAGTTCGACTTATTGAAATTAACTGCGAGACGAAAATAGGTTTTAGCAATATCGAAGAAAACAACGAGCTAGAAATAAAAACAGTAAAATTTGATTAAAAAGGTAATTTTGCAAAAATAACTCAACGGTAACATCATCATCATCAGAGTTTTCGTTTTCGCCTCATATATTTTCTTATTTAAAATACAAGATTGACGGATCTTCCTTCGTATCCGAACTTAATAGCCACATTACTATTGAAACTCCTTACTCGGTAGAAATTAATTCTAATGATTTTCAAGGAGTAGTTGTAGAATTAATTTTCGAAGATAGTATTGCGCTTTCCAAGAGTAATTAACAACTCCAGCTTTTTTCGGCTCAGTAAAAACACATCAAATGGTTTGGTTGATTTTGAAGATAATAGAAAAATTAGATTAGGTTGATAGGTAACTGAAGGAAACTTTTCTGATTTTATTTATGGAATAAAATTAGAGAATATTTCTCCGATTATTGAAATCATTCCAAATTAATACAATCAATTTAAAATACAGGGAGTCTAGACAAGCCTAATGGCCAGTCGAAACCTCCCCTAAGATCCAGGTTGCAAGCCTATGGACCAGCCTCTAAATGATTTGCGATTGATAAAATTTTATTTTGAAGATTAAAGAGACGAATTAGTCTTATTTCTTTCTATTATTCACCTAAGGGCTAACGAAAGCTTGGATAGAGTCGCCATGGAGCCACTGGGGTTATAGGGACCACAGAAAAGAAGCATATATACATTTTTAATGGAAAGAGCTTTAATTGAAAGCGAGAACCTGAACAATGAATGATCGACCCTGTTGAAGGTATTAATAGATCTTTCAAGTTTTAAACACCCTTTTTGCTTTAACAACTCAGAAGGCGCAGTAACTACTTCCGTTAAATGTCATGAGTTAGTAAAATTTACAAACGAGTTGATGAAACATTTTGACATGGTTGTAAAAGTGACTGAACGTAGAGCACGTGAGTTGTCCGAGGAATTGAATAGAGAATAGGATTGCGATAGAATGCCCCCATTTATATAGACAGAATATGAATTTACCATAGGGAATCTAGTTTCTCGTACCATAGGGACTGTGAGTATAGAAATTCAGGAAGTGGAGTATTCATTTTTCGTTGTCTCAAATACTACCCCTCGCGGCCTTACGCAAACTAGGGGAATTGTGGGTTATTCGTAATAGAGCCGGCAACGAGAGAAAATGGAGAAATTCCTGACGCCGTGACCGTGCACTTTACATTAAAATCACTCATTATTGGAAATAGTAGGTAGTCGTAGAACACGCTCCATTAGCAGAGGAATTAGAAGAAATTTCTGTTAGACCAGGGTAATTTGAGCGCGGAAACATATAAAAGGGTGTGATTTTAATACCGATTAAATAACTTATTTCAAGCAATAGGGAATTTTCCGTAATATTATCAAAATTTCCTTCGGAAATAAAGAGTCTGCGCTGAATGACCTCAATGCGAATCCAAATGAGGAAGATGAAAACCTCGGTAATGAAAATCAAAACCAACGGAAAAACGGCAACAATGATGCTCCAAATCGCCGACAAAACGTTCAAACCGACCTAAACGCATCTTCGGTAGCTGAAATGTACAGTTGGAGAGCGGACAATATCCCTATGTACGATGGTAAGGATATCCCGGTAAAAGATTTTATACATGGCATAGTAAATGCGGCTACCTATGTTCCTGTGTCCTGTGAATCTTCCCTTATTACTGTCGCGTTGGGAAAGCTCATTGGCTCAACTAGGGAATGCACGCGTAATAAACAATTTTCTAAGATCACCGATTTGATCGACCTATTGAAGGACCGTTTTGCCCCAGGAAAGCCGTTTGAGTACTATTTAAACGAAATATGCCATCCAGTTATGAAAAGAAGTGAGTCGGTCAATGAATACTACGACCGACTGCACTCTTGTATAGGGGGAACCAAAGCGGCGCTTGAAGCAGCCCATACACACGCAATAGCTGCGGCATCATCCGTCCTCGTCATGCAAGCCGCAATTCAGGTTTTTATTCGAGGTCTACCGGATGACCTTTCATCATGTGAAGACGCCAAAGATCCAGTAACCCTGGAGGAAGCTTTTATATTCGCCGAACACGCCGAGGAACGAAGACACGCTTCAGGATTGCCCCATAGTGCTTCCCACATGTCCCATCGGTCCCGAAAATCCCTTCATGAACTTCAACATGATCCTCGAAGTAATCACCACCCGGCTGAAGAATTGAGGCTATATAAACCCCACGAGAATAATCGGTGATTTTCTCAAAACCCCGATTACTTCTACAGCAGCAGCCCGAGAAGAAACTATCAAGAGGATAGAAGTCGACAGTACTGCGATTTTTCCCGCTATTCGAGTCAGCGATACCCACGGGATAATAGAGGGTTTGAACAACAAACCACGGGTATTCTGAAAAGACAAGGATCTGAAAGTTTTCAGCACTATGGTTACTCGCGCCCTTCTTATCCCCAACAAATTAGGAATTCTTCTCCATACCAACATAGTCAAAAATACGAAAGTAATGCCCAACCAGTGCACAATCCAAGTTCCAGTTCTCAACCCTGATATTCACCTTCCCATGTCCAAGCCAATTCTGCTCCCTCCTCATCTACCTAAAGATCCACGTCAAGGTTACCCTCTCCTTACCCTTGTAGCAAAAATAATAATTTAAATTCCGAGGGCACTCGACGGAACGACGCTACGTCGAGTCAACAAAACCCGGAGCGTCAGACCACACTCAGATTCCGGGACAACTAACTGTCTATCGAGTCAGTGATAGATTAGAAGAGTCCCCCGTAGTAAAAACAAATAGTCCGAATTTGCATTAGGGTCATGGGGAATTTTTAGTTTACACGGGAGCTGATGTAAACTTAATCAAATTTTCATTTCTCCAAAATCCTACCCGAGTGCGTACGAGAGAGGTCTCTATTATCAGCGGAGTAACCATGAAAAAGGTATACACTATAGGTACTTGAGGCAGGAAAAACCACCACGTTAGTAAAACACCAAATACCTACTACTGCCGATCTGTTGAGAGACGATCTGATAGTTCATTCTACTTCACCTTATAACTCACCCACCCTAGTCGTGCCCAAGAAGCCTGACTCCTCGGGCGAAATAAAACAAAGAACCGTTACTGATTTCAGAGCTTTAAATGAGAAAACTATTGGTGACGCCTACCCGCTTCCCAATATTACCGATATACTAGACCGGTTACGGGGTGCCCAGTATTTCTTAGTACTCGATTTGGCTTCAGAATTTAGACAAATAGAAACTGATGAAAGGGAACAGCCTAAAACGGCTCTTTCAACCCCTCAAGGGCATTACCAATATAAATGAATGCCCATGAATATAAAAAACGCCAGCCGCTACTTTCCAGCGTCTTATGAATCAAGTAATCTTCTCAAGGACATCAGAAGAGCACGCCAAAACAGTAAACCGGTTATTTGATCGGCTGAGAAAAGCCAATTTATTATTCCCCCGTCCAACAAATTTTGAGGCAGTTAGAGGATTTTTAGGCCTCGCTGGCTATCACAGAAGATTTATATGTGGTTTTGCTGAAACCGAAAAACTCTTGTTGCGTCCGGAGCAGTACTGACCCAGGAAACCGATGGAATTGATTTACCAGTGTCTTCATTATTCAAGGTATTCCATGGTTAAGAAAAGAATTATAACAAAACGGAAAAAGAATGTTTGGCCGTGGTAGACGCCTTGGAAAATTTCCGTCCATGTTTGTATGGGCGTAAATTTATCTTATCCTGTGACCACGAGCCCATGGAAATACCCTCTGTTCCAGGAAATACCCGGAAAGCGGAAGGAAAAACTGGAGTGACCGAAAAGGGTTCAATAGCAGCCCCTGCTTTTAGGTCCGAAAGCCGTTTTAGTTAGCCTGTTTCCGGCAAATCCATAATTCAGAGGAAGGTATCCCTACCAGCCTCTCTTGCGTTAACTACTGCCAAAAAGCCAGGAAGACCCAAGGGTTCGAAGAATAGAATAACGCTTCTCCTGAACCAACTAGGCTCAAATCTACCGATAGCCATGTAGACTGTCGATTGAGACCAAGGCAGACAACAAGTCGATTAACCCCAGATTATTCGGATTTCACCGTAGGCGACCCTATCCATACAATAAATGAAACGGAGGACACAACTTCGGATTTCAGCGATTCAGACGTGCCAGTACAGCGACAACGCTCTAGTGTGCTGCCAAGTCTAAACACCCCTCCTATCATAAGTAGGTATAAGGACCCACCTAAGGACAGAAAGCTTACAACTCCGCCAGGATCTTCGGGTGATGTAAAAGGGTGTGACCCCGCTGGAGTCACTAGATCCCTCGAACCACCAAACCCCGGAAATCCGAAAGAATACTGGTGTACGTCAGTCCTCCTGCCGAAACCAGTGACACTGACATTGATGCAGGCATCTCCAGTACAGTAACCTCCGATTTTGCTAGGGAATTACAAGACTCGTTCGAGCGTTTCGAGTAACCCTCAAGTATCATCCGTCTATTAACGAACAGAAATCATCAGACTGGGACCCTGATTACGTAGAATTGGTTGGCGAAACTAACAACGAGTCGTCTTCAACTAATTCAGATGACGATAGGGCTGTTTCTATGACGATACGAAACCAAAAATAGATCGCGTGATTCGAGAACTCGGGGAAATATCCGACCTAATTGAAGCGCGGGAAAAACAAGGTGTAGACAAAAATTTACCTATGGAATACCCCGTCACTACAGAACAGGATAAGGAGCGGAGCTCTATCACTGAAAATGAAACCAGGCAAAAAGTAAAATTAACCCCGAAATATAAACCGTACATAACGCTTTAGAAGGGTGCGTACTTCCGCCGTTGCCTAAGCGTGGAGTAACGATCGCTACTCCTTTACCCAAGCATAGTCCGGCAGCGCGTTTTACCCCTTACCCAGCAGCAATTGTCGAGAAACCCCCCGTAAGTATAGAGGAAGTGGAAGACAGTGAGTATGTAAAAAACCCCATCCACAAAACGAAGGAGAAACCTCATAGGCGTTTACGAACAGCAGAAGCAAACGATGTACTTCCCCTGGTTTCTCTGTCCCACTTCAGAGATCAAGGTAACTTCTCCCACCTTGAAGTTAGAGATGTCTTATATCGCTGATCCCAATGAAACTACTATCAATAACCAGGAATCTCAAGGTATCCCGGATTGGTCTACACGCTCTAGCGTGTTCAATAGTTGTCGAGAAGCGTTGACCTATAGCAAGGATAATTATGCCAATTTCTTGCCAGCTGACTGTGAGCCCGCCAAATCGGTCACAAGGTTATTAATAGCCATTGGAAGCATAAATCTGTCAGAAATGCGTGATGAGAAACCACAAAATGGACAGGTGCTGGCAACCCCTCAGGGGAAATACACTACGTATTCGATAATAGTTAAAGATAAGTATTCCGACCTCTTTTCAATGACAGATTCAGAAACAGGTTTGAAAAACCTATCAGTATGCCTAGCAGCGGACAAAGAAAACAGCTTTTGAATTCCGCGGTACATTGATTTTTGCGACGAGTTACCTCCAAGTTCTCTCACTGACACTTTAACTGATGTTTTCAAGAATACAAGGATTGAGGTGACTGTCTGTCATGGAAAGATTGAGATCCCTCCAGACGAAGATAGGCAGAAAATAATTGCGGAAGCCCATGATAGTCTACTTAGCAAACACAAGGGGGTCACAAAAACGTATAAAAGAGTCAGAGAGAGATTTACCTGGCCCCGACTACGGGATAGCGTAATGGCTTACATTCGAAAATGTTCTAACTGTGCTGAACAAAAGATCACCAGAGTGCTCTCCCGTGAGCCAATGATCATAACTGACACATTTTAATCATGCAAGACACCTTAGCAAATACTGTATATCAGTTGCAGTTACTGATATTAAAAGCACCACCCTCGCGCACTCATTATCAATGAACTTGATTCCCGTCTCTGGTGCACCTCGGTGTATCCTAACAGATCGAGGGACGTCATTTATCAGGAAAATTTTACGGAAGTTATCGAAAATTTTCAAAATAAATCAAGTAACCACTTCGGGCTATAGGCCACAAACCAACGGGGCATTGGCAACAAGCCATGCTATCCTAATGGAATATGTGCGGCTATATGCTAAACAATATGATAATTGGGATAAGCTCCTCCCATACGGTATGTTCGCTTACAAGACTTCTGTACATGAAGCGACTAATTTTACACCTTACGAGTTGGTTTTTAGTAGAATAGCAAGGAAACCATCTTCTTTACCGAATGGTGTAAAACTAGAAACTTATGGATCATTCCTTAAGGAGCTGATCACGAGATTACAAGAAATTAGTATTTTACCAGGAAACAATTCAATTGAAAAAAAAAAAATTACGGATAAAAAAGGACATTCGCGAAGGGAAGCTCGATGACTAAGACGATGATCGTTATTGAAAAATAATAGGTTTCTCAGAATGGAATAACGTTAGGTTGCAAGGCGAAGATGGAACACGGTTATCAAGGCACGCGGATAAGGTAAAAATCTTTTATTTCTGACTAAAAGGATCCATACTATACAATAGGAAACTGGTAAGTAAAGAAAAATATAAATATATTTCTTCGTTTAAATGGCAAAAAATTGAAAGTTAGGTTAAGTAAAATCTCACTTTCTCCACGTGTATATATGAAAAAACATAAAAAAAGCATAAAATAATTTGCAGTTTTAGCATGCCCTTGTAGAAAGAAAGGATAGACACGATTGGGTTCGTTTAAAAATCATCTTTGTAGAAGGGATGCACTTCATCAACACGCGTGCGACTCGCACGACGTGCGACGCATATGTCACGCATATGCGGACACATCTATTTGGTGAACTGCGTGACACGCGTGACGATTTATTCGCACTCATGCCTGCACCGTGCGTGGCACCGTGTGCGCATATTGTTATCTGGGCATGCTGTTTTCTCTACTTTTCGTGAATTATTTACTCCCATGAAAGCAAAGAAACTCTGATACAACTCGGAAAACACCTTCTTTATCAAAATTCTGTATTTAGACAATATATAGTTAGCCACTTGAAAAAAGTACATAATTTGACACTTGTAACTTGAAACTACAATAAAATCAACTTACGTGACACAGAAAAAAGGAACTTTTGGCAAAAAGGGGGCTGGGTCAATCTAACTTGTGCCGGAAATAGCGGTCGTGAGTGTAACTAAAGAATACATGCCAAATTCCAAATGCCAAAACATGCGAAATTCCAGAAACGCGGTCACTTGACCGTCCACGCGAACGGTTGAGGGTTAATGGCAAGATGGTTCGTTTGCTTTTATTTGGAACGTTCAAATAATTTGGAATATCCTGAGTAAGAGTTATTGGGTTACACCAATTAAATATCCCTATCAAAGTAAAAGCGTAATCGTATATTTAAACTAGCAT